>RJWJ010016829.1:0-33917 GCA_004363605.1 Indri indri | reverse complement strand
GCAGGCGCCGCAGCCGTGCCAGTTCCCCATGGGCACAATGGAGACAGTAACTCCTCCTGGGGCCGGCAGGGGACCAGACGCCGGGAAAGAGGTCAGGAGCAGCCTGCAGAAAGTCCTGAGTCTTACCTATTAGTATCTTTAAAACAAAACCCGCCAAGCCATAAGCCAAAGGAGAAACAGTGTCCCAGGGAGGGCGGGGAGGCAGGAAAGATGCAGGGGGGTGCTGCGGGGGCGGCACGCGGGAACACCCTAAGGGTGGCAGAGCAGTACTGCAAGTCGCCGGCACCCTGTGGCCAGAGTCCCAGTGGCCGTGGACACGCTCCTGGGCCCAGACCCTACAGGCAGCAGCAGGCAGGGCCGCACCCTCGTCTTGGTCTCAGCAGAGGCCCCACTTGAGTCCGCATTCCCCGCACTGCGAGGTGTGGCCCCCCAGCATGGCAGGGACATCTGAAGCCACAGGAAACAGGGATGTCTTCCCAGAAAGGTAATTTTACTCATTGCAGAGCTAATATAAACTTTTTCAAGTCCTGCATCAGCCCCGAGGAGGCCCTGCTCTCTCGCCTGGACGCTGGGCTGGTGCGTTTTCTCCGCGGAACACAGGAGTATACTCACCAACTGCACGCGACAACGTTAAGGCCAGACTATCAAAGGCGTGTGTCGGCCCCACAGATACCAGAAACTGTTTTCAGCAGCAAAAAGTAAATGGTTACCTGTGCACGGAGAGACAGATCCACGGTGCTGAGTCCAGGGCCGGTCCCCGCTGATGAAAACGGAACGGATGAGGGCGCAGAGCAGATTCTCCGATCTGAAGCGAATCTGTATCTTACACGGGGGGCTCTCCCTGTTTTTTTATTACGCAAAGAAAGAACTTGTTCTTAAATCAGAGAATACAGAATATCCATAAAACATGTGAAAAGACAGTTGCTTTCTTTGAAGGACAAGTGGGAAGTCCAAGGTCAAGTTTACCAGACCCAACCCCAGAAACCTAAAGCTATAGCGAACACCTTAAACCACAGCATACGGCCGATACCATATGCCAAACAGAACACACCCCACGTGGGTTAAGATGTTTTAAAAAAAATTAAACCTCTAAAACAAACAAAAGACATAGGGTTAGATTTTGTCTGGTTGCAGATGTCTCAACAGTAACACAGGCTCCTTGGAAAGTGTGTATCAGGGAACTTTTCAAATGCACAAATACAACATTGTCTTGGTTTGCAACAGAATGAAGCTATCCTAATGCTTTTCTTGGTAGAAAACCAAAGGATAAATACTCTCCCCAAAAATGATCAATACCATGGAGCAAGCATCTTAATGGGAGTTTCTGAGAAAATGAAATTGATAAAAGTCTTTAAATGACAATATCTTACACAGTATCACTCAGCGTGAAATTCTAGAGTTAAATCAAAATACTTTGTAAATACCGCAGCAGCTAGGACTGGGTAAATTTCCTTTAATGCAAATACCGTACAGTGATTTAAAAGCTTACATGCTGGCTGTTTTCGAGGAAAGGCCACTCGACAAAGTACTCTTATGTTCAACAAATTGGCGCTTAGCAAATGATCAAGAATTGCGACCACAGTGTACAACGGGACACGACTAAGTCTGCAAAATGAAATGCGAGTACAACCAAGAAGCAAACCTACCATTTAAATTCCACAAGAAAAACTCATGCTTGCTGTTGATAATTAAAATGATGTAACATTTCTCACTGGGGTAGGGATAAGGAAAGACAGGGGAAGATGAGAAAAGGGAATGGTGTGGTCACTTATTCATCTGTTTATTTTTTAAAGCTGTGGTCCCTAACCCGCGGGCCACAGACCAGAACAGGCTGCACAGCAGGAGGTGATGGCAGGTGATCCGGAGAAGCTTCATGTGTACTCACAGCCGCTCTCCGTGGCTCAGTCACCGCCTGAGCGACAATTCCCGTCAGATCAGCGATTCTCACAGGAGCGCGAACCTACTGTAAACTGCACTCGAGGGATCTAGGTTGCGGCTCCTTGTGAGAATCTAATGCCTGGTGATCTGACATGGAGCCGGGGAGGTGATGCTAGCGCTGGGGAGTGGCTGCAAATACAGATTATCAGCAGAGAGGTCTGACTGCACACGGACCATGATAAATCAATTGCTTGCAGACTGACATCAAAACCCTATCAGTGAGTGGCAAGTGACAATTAAGCTGCATCTGGTGGCAGCTTTAACCCAGAATCCGACACTGATCTTGGTCCATGCGTGGCCTGCCCATTATTTTATTTATCACTTCTGTCCACCCCTCTTTCCCGCACTACGCACTTATCTCAGTCACGGTTTTGGCAAACCCGCAAGCTCACCCTCGTGAAAATGAGTAAAACACAAACGTCACTGGAGAGCTTCTTTGCAAAGGGGGAAAGACCCAATGATGAGACAGCAGAAGACGCTAAGACTGCCAACAAAACGAAAGCTGCATTTAAAAGAAAACACCAAGGGTCCTACTTAAGCTACGGGTTCACTGCGACAGGCGATTCATTCTCCAAGCCCGCTTTGTGTAGTATGTGGCAGTGGGCTATTCAACGAAGCCATGACACCGTCAAAACTGCTTTGCCACACGGAGACCAAGCACCTGCACTAAAAGACAAGCCTCTGGAGTTTTTCAAAAGACAAAAAAGTGAACACGAAGAAGAGAAGCAATTGTTGAAGCCCACGATTTCACGAACCATGTCTGCACTGAGAGCGCTGTTCCTCGTGGCCGGCCTCATCGCCAGAGCTGAGAAGCCCTTTACTGCTGCTGAGGACGTTTGCTGTGAACTTTTAGGAGAGGCTGCGGTTCAAAAGGTGGCGCGTGTTCCTCTTTCGGCCAGCACCGTAACTAGATGGCTTGTGAGACAGCAGGGGATACTGAGGCACAGTTGTTAGGATTAATGAGTCGCCATTGGTGACAGTGGAAAATGCAGGGATACAGAAAAAAGGAGGGAGGGGAAATGGCGGGGGGCGGGGGAGCTCTTCTTTTCTGCTAATTGAAGATTCAAAAACTTCACTTACCCAAATCTCTACAGTTAGTAACTTTGGAATTATTCCACAAGCACAACCTGAATCTTGGTTCAACGTCCAGACACGCCAAGCTGACTGAAGGGCTGATTTAACCCCTGAGGCGAAGTCCTGTCCCCACGGATTCCGGTCGCTGGGAAGGGCATCACGTTCAAAGAAACACACACGACTTTTAAACCAACTTAGTGATTTTTATTGATGGGCGACAACTTTATACTCCTAGAGATCACTGGACTGTGTACACTGGGGACGCAGCATCACAGGAGAGCGGACGCAGGAGTGAACAGAGCGGACGTGAGGAAACACCAGTCACACTGTGCCCGTTTCCACCATGTATCCACAGAAGCAAGAATTCAACTGGAAATCTTTTAATGGCAATAAAGTTACAATCACCCATCTACGCAGACTAACGTCTTAACTCCAAACATTTGATCTGCAATGTGTATGTGAGCAGTTTCTCAGCGCGCAATTATCAAAATGTATTTTTGTTAGGAACCAGCAACTTATTTTTTGTGTTTATTTTTTCTTTTGAAGTAAGAACTATTTCTTCTTCAATAACTGGCTCATTTTTATTGTTTATCAAAAACTAAAGGGTGGGGAGGAAAGTGTGATGGATTAAAAAATTTCTTTTTTAAGGAAAGATAAAATTCATTTTCACAAATTTACAAGTGTTGTTGCTGGTGCAGGATTTATTCTACTAAGCGATTAGACTGGGAATCAAATGCAGGTTCCCTTTCGTATCTGAGGAATCAGCATTATTTCAGAAATATGGGATTTTGTGTATTTTCTAAAATGAAGCGACAGTCTGTTTCGACCAATTGATTTTGATTTGGAAGTCAGAAGTAAACATAAACTATGCTGTGCACGAAGCCCAAGGCATGTCCTTTTCATTCTAGCCCATTCTTGCAACAGGGAGAAAGAGTTTCTCTCTACAGAGCCGCTAAAGAGAGGCAGGAAGTTAGTGAGAGCTGGTGTCTACCAAGCGGACTGGGCACACAGCGCAGAGGGTCACAGCAGGTCCACTCGGCGGTAATACAGGAGGTAGGCCGTGCGTTCTGCAGTTGGTTTCACCACCTGGTACTGGTTAATCACCTTGACTGTCTGGTCATCAATGCGCAGCCAGCCGTTCAGACCAATCTGGAAGACGTCTGTAGTGTAATGACCGCCTGTTGCACTGCTGCCGTGATGGTAGACCACTGGAAGAGAGCACCCACCCGGCAGGAGACCCAGTGAGAACAGCACTGCACACAAACTGGTTAAAGGCTAACTCCCTCCAAAGATGTGTCTTAATGTGTAAACATCTTACCAAAGTAGGCAAGGTATAGAGATGTGATTACAAAAAAAACAATGCTATTTAAACTCAAAAATGCAACCAATTTACAATAAAAACTTTTATATAGATTTAAGGAAAGGGTATGGTAACATATATGTGTACGTATGTCTGTATGTATCTTAATAACGTACTTAAATGTCCTACACCTCACAAGACACTACCCTACCGATCCTCCAGCAGTACAGACTAATCAACTTTTGAAAACACACAACCAGAGACCTGGTTTGTGCCCTCTGATCCAGCCAACTCCACCTCTAGACTGTCCTAAAGAGATGAGGAGGGTCTTGGACAAAGATGATGATATCATTTACAACAGTGAAAGAAAGAATGGAAAAACTTTAATGTCTATTAGAAGAAATAAGGTTGATTAGCAAATTATAACAACACGAGTTTTTTCACAGAACAGATTAAGAATGTTTGCTGATACAGGAATATGTCCATAAAATATTACATGAGAAAACAGACCCTAAGTTTTTCTGGGGACAATCTTATCACCTACGATGTGACACCATGTGCACACAGGCACCAGGGCAGGGAGGGACACCAGGACTGTTAACCACGGGTGTTCTCAGGGTGTGGCTGTGGAGGGACCCTGAAGATATAGTACTGGTAATTACCTTTTCCTTTTTAAAAAATTTCAACTTTTCTACAATTTTTTTTTTTTGAGACAGAGTCTTACTCTGTTGCTTGGGCTAGAGTGAGTGCCATGGCGTCAGCCTAGGTCACAGCAACCTCAAACTCCTGGGCTCAAGCCATCCTACTGCCTCAGCCTCCTGAGTAGCTGGGACTACAGACATGTGCCACCATGCCTGGCTAATTTTTTCTATATAGATTTTTAGTTGTCCAAATAATTTCTTTCTATTTCTAGTAGAGATGGGGTCTCGCTCTTGCTCAGGCTGGTCTCAAACTCCTGACCTTGAGCGATCCACCTGCCTCGGCCTCCCAGAGTGCTAGGATTACAGGCATGAGCCACCGCGCCCGGCCTCTACAGTGTTTTAATAGAAAAAAATATTTACTTTAAAAGAAACCCTTTTATTCAACCAAGAAGCCTTAATGAAAAGCCTAGAACACATCTAACTGTTGGAAGATGTAACGAAGATATTAAAAGGCAGTCACAGGATATAACCCTCCCCCTTCTGTGAAGCAGGGAGCAGAGGGGACCTGGCAGGCAGCAGATGTCACGATGGGGACGGGGAGCGGTCCTGTGAGACTCCAGGAGCACAGCACGGCCTGGTAGACTGCGTCCCACCATCGGGCACAAAGGATCAGACGCTGGGAGTGGCAAGAGACTTAGCTGGTAAGAAATTTCAGCAATGAGACAATCCCCGAAATGCCCGGATCCTGGCTGCAGCAGTCACCCCGACGTGCTCAGTGAAAGGCGGGGCCTGAGCCCACCCTGGGCTGGCCAGAGGACAGTGCTTACAAAGCCAAGGGGGTGGCTTCAGTAACTGGTCAGACTCCTGGGCTCTGCACAAAGAAACCCTCTGTGATGGGACCTCAGGGAGACTGGTCAGCACAGGGACAGCAGGACTATGAGGACTATGTAGTAAAAACCAGGGACGTAGCTAACACACATCACAGCTTAACCTTGCACTGTCAGAGTCACAGCGATCCGAGTGACTACCACAGGGCAGGGAAGCACGCTTGCCACCAGCATGTCCCTTGGATCCTAAATTCACTCTGAGGCTTTCGTCCTGGATTTTCACCTCAAAGACCTAATTGATTTAAGAGTTTTGTTTCAAAGTGACCAAGTCAGTAGAAATTTTTTTCAGCAGAGGATTGAGTTAAACAAGTCAGCAGAATTTGAAGGACCTGCAGTTTAACAAGTTTGTCTTCCCTGTCGACACGTCCATTCTAAAGACTGGAAGGATCTGCACTGTGAACATTCCAGGTTCCTACGCAGCAGCCCAGGCACTGGCATGGACACCTGCCACACCCTCGAGCCCACCCGACAGGAGAACTGAGACGCAGGCAGGTTTTGAAAAGCTCACGCATGTTAGTAACCGGTTCTCCTTGGTCCCACAATCACACCAATTTTTAGAAAGTATTTCTTTACTCCTACTTTACAGAAAATTCTAAGTGAGTGACCTTATTTCCAAGACTAGAGTGGATTAGATGACTCAAGTCGGGGATCCAGGAGGACGGGGAGAGCAAGCTAGGCCTGAGCCCCAAGCCACGGCGGTGGGACATGCACTCACCCTGGGGCCTTGACCAGGAGACACGCGATGCCTAGACCCTGCCCTCGACTGTCAACCTTCCCCTGCAGGGGCCTGATGGGGAGAGAGGCAGACAGAGAGCAAAGAAAGTGTCCATTGCCCACTGGGCCTTGGTGCTAGACTCCGCAGAGAGCCAGCGGGCCCTGGCTGGCTGCACAGCCTGAGCACCAACTGAGGCCGTGGCACTGCCATCCCAAGTGGGGAGAGGAAAAGGCTGGAGAGACCCGTGAGAGCAAGCTGCCCACTGCCACCTCGTCTGGGGCCCAGCACCTCAAGGAGGGGTTGCCATCAGCTGCCTTTGGGGAGAACATAAAGTCAAAAGGACAGTGCCTGGGAAGAAGAGAGAAGCCTGGACAACTTCCAGTGTGGCCCTGGGCCCACTCCCATGGACCAGTGGCCAATCCAATGTCCCCAAACCTCAGAAGTGGACCCAGGTAGATAGGAGCTTGAAGTCTGCTCTGCTGGTCCAGGCCAGAGTGGTGACTTTTCCTGTTTCAGTTCCAGTTTATTCTTTCATAAAATGGTGATACCACCTCTTATCTCTCAGGACAGTTTTAGGAAATAAAAGAGATAAAGCTATCTAGTAGAAAGAGTCAATAAACATATATGGGTTAATAAACGGCAGTGTTATTTTAAAACACAAACAGTCTCACCAAAGGTAACACAAAGGGAGAGATGATAGAGAAGCTAGAAAATTCTAATAAAATGGCAGAAAAGCAAATAAAATTGTTGCAAACAACAACAATTAAAAAGAGATAAAGGCTGGGTGCAGTGGCTCATGCCTGTGATCCCAGCATTCTGGGGAGCCGGCGCAGGAGGATCACTTGAGGCCAGGAGTTTGAGACCAGCCTGAACAACACAACGAGACCCCGTCTCTACCAAAAACAGAAAAAACTAGTTGGGTGTGGTGGCGAGTGCCTACAGTCTCAGCCACTCGGGAGGCTGAGGCAGGAGGATCGCTTGAGTCCAGGAGTCTGAGATTGCTGGGCGCTATGATCATGACACTACCCTCTGCCCAGGATGACAGACAGAGACTCTGTCTCCAAAAAACAAAAGAAAAGAAAAGAATTTAAAAAAGACATCAAGACACAGACACTAAAGGCTAAGGCTGTAAAGGAGAAAGGAGGATGAAGAAAGAGATGGACGGAAAGACAGAAGGAAGAGGGACCAAAGTGTGCAAGGAAAACTGGTACTGCAGGAAGGCCTAGGCCGGAGACAGAGGAGGTCTCAGGGCCACTCGTCCGGGCATGCGGTGCCGTTCGCTCTCATGGGAGATGTCCCCTGACTGACTGTGGGGGGTCTGGCAGCCGAGGAGCTGGTGTGACGAGGGCCACTTTCTCAAGAAGCCCCAAGCGCACTGCATGAAGACGACGCGGGGGACTCCAGCGTGGCACGCACTCTCCTAACCTAGCTGGTGACCGGGTGCCACGGCAACTCCACAGCACTGTCACCCCGCAGGTACTGGAACTGCACAAGGGGACGTCCTATTCTCAAATGGTCAGCCTGTCATCCTAAAACTCACTCCTCTGACTCAAAGACAGGAATGTCTGCTTTTGGGGAGGTCATATGGTAGGCTCAGCTCAGGGCCTCGATGGCATTCTATTAAATCCTCTACACCAAATTTCGGGTAAAACGCTCTCGAATGACTAAATAGAACAGAATAGTACATTCTCTATGTTAAGTGGTATTACAGCAAAGTTGTGCCTAGGTATAAACCCTTTTATCATTGCTTTAATAAGGAAATAATGTACAAATGTTGTGACATTTACTTACCTGCGAATAGCCGATAGGTTCTGTGGCATTTAAAACTCTTATTTTTAACCCCTGGAGAAAGCAGTTCTGAAAAACAAAATATCAACAGCTCCTGTGTACAAAAGCACTTACAGAAGGCTCAGTAACAACATCAAATAGCTAACAACCATCCCCTCAAATAAACTGCCTGGCGGGGCAGGAACAGAACAAATCTCCATCCCTTTAGCTGCATAAAAATTGATTAAGGAGGAAAATTAGCCATGCAATACAGTAATACACATAACGAGCAACCAACCCTCTAAAGACATATGAGCAATACACTGAACTAGGAAGTTAATGCTGGAAACCTCTTAAACGCAGATGCTCTTTTTGACAGACAACAGCTCCTATTTTCTAATCAAGTAAGACTATAAGCTTTAGTCATTTTTGCCTCTTTTAAAAAGGCGATTTTCATGGGAATTTTAATATAAAGGTTTACTATAAGTCAAGAAATTTAAAACAAAGTCAGCAAGAGAACTTCCTCACTCTGGACATCATCTAGAAACGCCTCCTGATCTGCAGGAGTCACCGGGATGCGGCGCCTTGTGTATTACCTTTGCTAATTTCCAAGTCCACAGGATATTCGATGTTTTTGATAAGCTTCTGGCACCCACCGGTCTTCTCGTAAACAAACCGTTTCAGGTGGAGCACGAGAACAGGAGGGAGTTTTTCCAGAGTCACTCTTCGACTTATCTCAACCTAAGACACAAAACACACCAGGACACATAGTCCTTGTCACTTGAAACAGCAGACATCATATCTGTCTTCTGTGCAAAGACTCCTTTGAGAGCTGATGCCCAAGAGTCCCACGGCACAGCTTCGCGACCTGCCCATGAGAACTCACTGACGCTCTTGAGAAAGATGCACATGTCCCTGTAAACTGCCAGGGATTCTTTGGGTCCCTGAAGCCCAACCATGAACCAAGTTAAGAACTTTGCTCTGTGACATTAATGACGAATTGGTATAAAAATGAAAAAGCTTAGTAGTACCTTAAATTATGTATGTATTAACTTGGTTTTAAAATAACTCACAGTATTTATAAAACTGATGCCAGTATGTATCTTCAATCGGATGTTTTAAATAACCCCACAGCTATTTATTGTAGCCATCAGTTTTATCGATTTGCCCCTGAAGTACTTTCCCAGGTCTAATTAATGCCGCTTTTAAATAAAACTAGGATTTTTTCTTATGGAAAAGCATTTTTACAAACAATACTTAGTCCCTTTATCTATCATTCTCAGCACTTAGAAACTCCTTGGTGCTTCCTGTATTTATCTGGACATTAAGCTCCTAGGTAGGCCCTAGGTAGATTTATTAACCTTCCAACACCTGCCCTCCAAACCTACACCAAGATCCCAGGTGCAAAACCTACCCCACACCTCCCCACATTCCTAACGTGTCTTTATAAACTCGGTATCCAACCGGAACTTGTGAATTACTGAGAAGCGTGAACACAGCTCAACAGTTAAAACCAGAGATTAGGACTGTGAGACTCAGTTTCCTCGCTCGTGAACCGAGAGCACTGGACTGAATTATCTCGAGGATGCCTTTCAGCACTTGCTGATCTGCAATTATGACTTAACTTTCTGCCAATTCATTAAATGGCTAATCTGAAATTCTTAAATGTGACTTCTGGGTTTCCAGACAAACTGAGACACAATTTCTAATCACCCAACAAAACTGGACATTTTCTACAGCAAATATTTTGTATGACCACATTTCCCCAAGGACCTTCACATTTTCCCACAGGAAAACACTTCTGACCTAAAATACAGTGAAATTTAACTTGGTATTTTAAAACTTTAAAAAAAAAAACCCCACACATTCAAGAAAATGTGTTATTTTCCTATAGATTATTTCCATACAAGCTATCCGAACTTTCTTTCCTCAAACAACTGCTTTTCCAAGTATTCTTGATCTCGTGTGATAACACACTACTACAATCATAGAGCTAGAACACTTACAATCATTTCTTCTGATTCTGAAGGCTCCGCCAAAATGCTACCTTCTTTCTTGAAGCCTTCCTCCAAATCTGCTATTAAGGATAAACCACCCTTTCCCTGCCACTCTCTAACAACAGGTGACAACTACCTTTGTCTCAATCCCTGCCCCTATCCATGCCCCCTACAAAGTCTAAATTTAATTACAGCAGAGGCAAAAGAAAGGAAAACAGATACATCACAAAGGGCCTTTCCTAAGTTGCCCAAGGCTGCAGTCCCCAACCCCAGCTCCAACCAGTATGGTCCAAGGCCTATCAGGAACAGGCCTGTAAAGAACTGGGCCACTCAAGCGGCCCATTCACTGACAATGAAGCTTCATCTGTGTTTACAGCTGCTCCCCATCGCTGACATTGCTGCATAAGCTCCACCTCCTGTCAGATCAGCGGTGGCATTAGATTCTCAAAGGAGTGCGAACCCTACCGTAAACTGCGCGTGAGAGGGATCTAGGTTCCGGCTCCTTACGAGAATCTAACGGCTGACGATCTGACTTGGAGCTGAGGCAGTGATGCCAGTGCCAGCATCGCCCACAGCCAGCACACAGCTTAACCACCCGCCCACTGTCCCCAACACAAGTACCCACTTCTCTCCCTCTCTCTTCCGCGAAGCTCTACCACCAGGCTCTCATTAGCTGATTCACTTAAGCCAACTGTCTGGCTCCTACGAGTTTCAATTTTTAAACAAAATCACCCATGAGACACAGTTAGAAAATATGATGGCGAATCGGGCATAGCTTCTGCAGATCCCCCAGGAGTTTGGCTTGATTAGCCCAAAGGAGACCCCCCAGATGTATTAAAGGTCTCCATGTCCTACTTTGATCTTCTTAGAACACAGCCACAAGACAAGGAGAGCTCTGCTCCAGCCATGCAATGTGGTGACAGGTTTTCTATGTTGGGCTGCCATATTTCACCTGGTAGCCACCATATACTGCCTGTTATTTAAATACAGCATCAAAGGAATACTACGAACTGTTCAAAAAAGCACTGTCCACAATTAGCCTGCATTCCGACATTCATCCCCTGGCACACTTTAATGAATCCACGGCCACAATCTAAGGCATATTAACAGAGAAGACATTTTCTCCTGCAGAGCAGAAAACAGGCATAAATTGGCACATTTGGACAGCCAGGAACTAACACGCTCTCACAGAGCAGAATATAACCCATCTCTCCCAACTGAGCTGAGAAGCACACCACTAAGCTATCATCTGCTGTTCTTAACTTGTGAAGACAGAAAGACTCAGATTTTCTTTTCCAGATTAGATCAAAGAGTAATAGGCATTAGAACAATGACTTTGTATTTTTTCAATGTCCTTGAAGATCTACAATCAAATGCAAAACAGACGTGTTTAGAATCTTTTATGTCCCAACTGATCTAATAAAAGCTGCGCTCTGCAATACCATGAAAATAAATAAGCTGTTCAGCCTGTGTCAGAGATTTTACTGATTTCGTGCTATCATGATTAGACTGCCAGAAAATTAAAACGCAGCTCGGGACAAACAATCCCAAAGAAGACCTTACCTTGTGTAACGGGATTTTAGAGCTAAAAGAGGTGGCTGGGATCACTTATTTCAACTATTTCATTGTAAAAATGGGGAAACTTTCAGTCCAAAAAAGTTAAGCAACTGATTTAAGGGGCAGAACTCAGATTCATTTCCCCCTCATTCCTAACTCTGTGTTCTTTCCACCAAAGCAGAGTGCCTCAGTATAAAGGTTCAAGATCAACTGTGAATATACCTCCTGTTTGGTTTTTGTGGTATAACCTTGGACAGATTCTCTCGCCACCAAGCTTTCCAGTGCATCCTGGACCGTACGTATCTTGTCAGACTGGATATCCAACTGCAATGTGAAAAATGGTTGCAAAGTGGCAGATTCTTTTGAACTCTGCTGGTAAACCACAGACCTAAGAATTGAAAGCAAAAACAAAAAATGTAAGAGACCACTCCTTGCCACTTTCCCTTAAGATTAACTAACGGAAGAGAAATAAACACTGAAAATGAGATTATTCAATATTACTTTCAAAAGACCACAGAGAAAAGCCAAAAATATAATTAATTTTAAAATAATTCTGCTGAATACCACCTCCTTAGTATTTCTAGCAACTAAACCTACCAGCTGATAAATTTTCCCAGCTCAAGTGCTCTGGAAGAAAATATATTTCATTCTTTCACCTCCAGTCCACACTATTATTTAATGTACCAGTTAATACATGCAACTATCTGGCCATGGCCTCGAAATGCCGACACTTCTTATTTTCTCAGAGTATCATAGCCCGTTCTAATAAAACGGAGGAAATCCCAAGGTAAACAGAATATTAATGGCATTTTCCCCTACAAAAACAACTTACAAAAAGAAGCGGAGTAGGGTGTGTATAAAAACAAGTTAACATTCCAGGAAAAAAGGCTACCACCCTGCCAAGAAGGGTGCCAGCTCAACCTTATTTTCTTAGCTGGTTTTTCATTTCATTTTTCTTCTTCTAAGTTTTTCTGAGTAAAAATTGTGTGTTCGGCCGATGTCTCATTGAGCCTCAGCAAGGAAACATTCCAGGAGTTCAATGGGGGATTCTATTTCTGCCGTCTGAGTGACCTAGTTTATAAACAGAGTGAAATGGGTGTGGACAGGTATTCAGGCTTTCCGGAACAGACGCTGTGAAGAACTAGCTAAAAGCTTTTCTGTCCAGGGTTTCACTAAGCATCTCCACGCTCCTTTGGAGTGACTTAAATGACAGCAGTTCCCTTGGTTCCAAAAAGGAACACGGCAGTGGGAAAGCCAGCAAAGAAAAGCTGGCGAAGAAATCAAGAAGTGGCCCTCTTAACTCAAGGGTCCTGCATTTTACCAAAAGCAACAGAGGGGAAGAAAGGTGGAGAAAGGTGGTCTTCCTGGGGAAACTGAAAAACACCTGAAGAGGAATTTTAGAAGAAAATCTTTCGAATGGCTTGGATAATCATGCTTAATGATAGCCAAAAAGAAGTTCCCAGATTGTAAGAATTCCTTATCTTTGCCTTATCATTTTTTCAAAAGGAAATATCGACAACCAATTTCCACACAAAGACCCCACAGAGGCTGAGGTTAGCAGCCATGACGGAGCCATTCAATCCAAGGTAGCAATTTCTCCTAAGTGAACTCTGGTATTTTCCATCAGTTACTCTTAGACAAATTTGGGATCTTTGGGTACGCTGGCCATCTGTGGCCTTGAAATTTTGATACTCCACCTCTGCACAAAAATGGTGCTCTTGTTGCCTACATCTGAGCTGTTCCCTCACCTCTCCCCAACCCGAGGGAGCATTCCAACTATGCTAACATCAGGCCGCTGGGCTCCTGGAGCTCAGGGCATAGCCTCCCCTCACTGCTGCTTGCCAAGCCGGGTCTCTGCTTTCCCTGCCAACACGACACATCCCAAGGAACCAGATCTGGTAAAAGAAGTCACAGCGGCAGTGGTAGGGGCTGGGCATCTCCCACACCACAGGGCTGGCATGGAGAGTCTCCAGAACACCAGAACAGAAAGGGCCTGTGCAGCTGAGCTCACAGCACACAAGTGACTTGTTCAAGGACACATGGCTGCTCGAATGGCTTCTAAATCCAGTTCTACACAAGATCAGAAACTAGCTTCGGAGGGAGTCAGCACAGATTTTCAGAGGTTTTTATTATTAGCCTGTCGAAAGTTGCTCAATCTGTTGTTTTAGTGCACAGCAAGACTGAACCATGTCTTGATGCCTTGATGCTATTTCTCTCAGAAACATGGCATTTGGGACAATGACAGACTAAGAGTCTCACTAAAATATCATCCCTGGAGGTTATACTGCAAGCCCTTCGGAGAGGAAATCATGCTATAATGAGGCCCGTTTAGTACTTTAGACAAGTAAACCTCCCTGGAGATGGTACAAGTTTTACTGAGTTCCACGTCACAGTGGTACTGAACGGTTCTCATGTAAATAAATACAAGCCTTTCAGAAGGACTTTGTGAATAAGCAAAAAGCTGGTTAAGGGAATTGGTGCTGAGCCAAGTGACCAGGGATGCCAGCCCAAGTCACATGTCCTCCCCTACGAAAGTACCTCCCTCAACGCTCCCTTCGCTTTCTAGCTCACTTGGTTCTGACGTCTAAAATCCTCCCATCAATTCACAATGGCCGAGACGTGGCAACAACCTAAGTGTCATGGACAGACCAATGGACAGAGACTAGTCTGCGTACACAGTGGAGTATTATCCAGCTGTCAAAAAGGAGAAGACCCTGCCATGTGCTACAACACGGATGAACTGCAGCACATTATGCTAAGTGAAATAAGTCAAAAACAGAAAAATAATACTGCATGATCCATTTACATGTGGAGCCTTTTAAAAAACTTCAAATATACAAATACAGAGAAAACTGTTCCCCAGGAGCTAGGCGGGGCAGGGGGTGGGGAGTGGAAAAGGAGACACAGGTCACAGGACACAGACTGGCAGACCCCAGGATGAGCAAGTCTAGAGATCTAACAGCATGAGGACTACAGTTGGTAACAGTGGGCTGCAGTCATGATTTTCGCTAAATGAGTAAATGACAGCTGCTTTTGCCACACACAAAAAGGTAACTAAGTGAGACGATGGACACGTTAATTTGCTTCACTATAGTACCCATTTTACTATCTGTATTTCCTAACATTGAATCGTAAACTTTAAATACACACAATAAAATCTGTTAAAATAAATAAAATTCCTCTAATCAGCTCTATGATGAATTTCTTCTCTTAACGAAGCACACGGGTTCAGTCAGCTTGCGTTTCTCTTTCCACCCAGCAGTGAGCGGCTGAGCATGACTGAGCAAAAGCAGTGAGGAGCTCACCGTGGCACACAGGCCCCTGGGGACGGGGCCCCTGCAGAAATGCTCCGGGGGCGGCGAGCGCAGCGGGGGCTGGCGGGGAAGCATCGGGACGTGCAAGGGAAGAGCGGGCAGGGGAGCACGAAGTGACCCATCGGTTCCAAGAGACCTCAGGACAAGTCTCGCACCTTCCCCCGTTAGCAAAATGGCAAAACCACGAAAAGGGCAAATACTAAGTTATTCGAGAAAAGCATAAACCTGATGTGTCCACCAAAGATGCCGGTGATTGGAGTCTGAACGAAATCCGCCTGGCGGGTGACTGAGGTCTTGTTCCTGGGGCCCACTTGCTCCCACTCGTCCTCGCTTCCCTCGCCCGGCTCCTCCTGCTCGTACTCGTCCAGCAGGTGGCTCCTGGGCCCGTTGGAAATCGAAAGTTCTGAAAAAGAGAGTGCCTGCTTAGGCTACTGTTTACGACAAGAACAGCAAAAAATAAAAATAAACAAAGGTTCTACGTGAACCACCCAAACAGATTGTCAACTGCAGTTTCCAACATTCGCTCGGGTGTGTCCCACAGTGAGAGCCATGGCGGTCAGGCGTGTGTCCAGCTCCGTGGATCCCTGTGTGCAGAAACTGCCGCAGAACACGTTCGTGGGATAACTGCAGAAATCTGAAGATGCGCTAGAAAGTAGACACTGTTCTATCATTACAGCTGGTTTCCACAGGCAGACAAGGGCCTGCGGTTACGTAGGAAAGGATCATAATCCTCAGGGGACGTGTGCTTTAGCACTGAGGGGAGAACTAAATTGTTATCTGCAACTTAATTTTTTTTTTTTTTTTTTTTTTTTTTTTGAGACAGAGTCTCACTCTGTTGCCCGGGCTAGAGTGCCGTGGCATCAGCCTAGCTCACAGCAACCTCAAACTCCTGGGCTCAAGCCATCCTCCTGCCTCAGCCTCCCAAGTAGCTGGAACTACAGGAATGCGCCACCATGCCCAGCTAATTTTTTCTACATATATATTTTTAGTTGTCCAGATAATTTCTTTCTATTTTTTTAGTAGAGACGGGATCTCACTCTTGCTCAGGCTGGTCTTGAACTCCTGAGCTCAAACAATCCACCCGCCTTGGCCTCCCAGAGTGCTAGGATTACAGGCGTGAGCCACCGCGCCCGGCCTGCAACTTAATTTTGAATCATTCAGGGAAAATGTATACATACACAGTGTGTGCGTATAGGAAGAGACAAATAATGATATGTTAACAATCCACAGACTCCAACAATTATAAAGATACTCAGCAAATTATTCTTTTAACTTTCTGTATGCCTGATCATTTTCCTAATTAGAAGTTGAAGGAAAACAGCAGAGGTTTCGGGTAAGTTTTGATTTATCGAAATATAACATTCTTAACGATGTACATTATCCGAATGAATAAGTAAGTAAGTGATACCTGAAAGGGCAAATGACTGTTGGCGGGGAGTGGAAGCAACTTATATACAAGTATGCAACATTTGTTTCAAGTAATTCTTAAGAAAAGATTCTCACAAAATTTTGCAGCAAATAGACCAGAACCTACTTTCACTGGTTGGGGAGAGAAGCTTCTTCAGGTTCAGCATTTCCTCATGCAGTCCATTCAAAATGAAGCCTAAGTACTCCTCAGCATCCTCCTGTCGGCCCTGAAAGGGGCAAATACGATCATGTTAATTTCAACTGCGCACCGCCCAAGGCCTGTAGGATACAGTGCCGACATATTCAAAGCAGGCCTTCCCTAAAATTTAAGATTTAATGTAAAGTATTTCCAAAAAATAACTTGAGTTTTTCTTTGGAGAGCTGAGATCCCAGGGGCAGGGGGGAAAGGGAAGAACAGATTAAACACATAACTCTAAAGTGGAGACTTTATTTTCTCTTCTATACTTTTCTGTACTTTTGAAATATTCTGTAACAAATGTATATTACCTTTATAACAAAAAAATCTATTTAAAAGTTGTTTTTTGTTAAGACCAAGAACTGGGTGTCTAGGGCCAACTCACTGCACAACCGCAACGCTTATCATTCACTCTGGGAGAATTAGCAGCCCGTGTGCCTCCTCCTATTTTTGATGAAGGGCAACTACAGACGAAAGAACTCAAACGATACATGACCAACTCTACCAACTTAAAGATTCAGCTGTTTTACACACACACACACACACACACACACACACACACACACCAGCAAGGTCATTCAGATGCGAGTCACACAACGGTTTGTAATCCCCATTGGTACTGTCTGATCCTACAATTTATCATGATCAGTTCATGGCTCATTCTTCACAGTGTCACAGCCTATTCCAAGGATCTTTGAATTCTTTTGCTTGAGAGCTCTGGGAAGGCTGCTCTCTCCAAATACAACTACACAGACAGCAGCTGTTTGGCATGAGTGTATGCTCTACATGTGTGTAAGAAAGGGCAAAAACTGGCATAGCCCGAAGTGTAGCAAAGAGTTCACGTGGCAGGCCGGGGGCTGATCTAGGAAAGGGCTGCAAGGTCGGCCCTTGGCCGGTGTTTGTGAACTCGGATTTCAGAAGGGTCCCCACCATTCCAAGAACTGATAAGGGACTGTGTCTAACCTGTCAGTGCAACCAATGTGGTTTATGTTGAACACCTGTTTTCCTTCTGGAGTTTGGAATTTTGATTCAAGCCAGGCAGAAGGCGCCTACATGACCAGCCCCCCATAAAAACCCTGGACACTGAGTCTCTGTTGAGCTTCCCTGGTAGACAACACTTCACAAGTGTCGTCGCAATTGGTGCACACTGTGTGGCTGCCAAGGAAGGAGAGTCTGAACATTTCTTCCAGACCTGGCCTCGTGAGTCTTTCCCTTTTCTGCCTTGGCTTTGTGTCCCTTTGTGGCAATACACCGTAACCGGGAGTACACCAGCTTCAGAGTCCTCTGCACCCTTCCAGTGAATCGCCAAACCTAAGGGTGGTTTCGGGGACCCTGATACGTCCAATACCAACGCAACTTTGAGAAGACACTTTTGTGCACAGTGTTTCTTCTGAGCAGGACCCAGGAGGGGCTCAGCCTCGGGAAGCCGCAGCGCCCGCCTGACCTCTGCCTCCGCCTGAGCAGGGCGGCCCCCCTCTGGCTGCTAGCGCACGTGGGCACTGTCTATCTTTGTCCTTCCTTTCCTGTCTGTTCACTTGGATTATCTACCTAATTCCCTCACTGAGCGACGAACTCTTTGAGGGCGGAAGGCACATTTCGTTCCATGTCCACATCCCCAGCACTCTGTATATTTCCCATTATTTGGCAAAAGTAAATTCTAAGCAAATACCAAAAGCTGCATTGTTAGCATTTAAAAAGCTTGAAACTCTGTGCTGCCCCTTGGGGTATCCTACTGCCCTGCCCTCGGCAGTCACCCTTCTTCAAAGCAATGGAGCTTACTTAGCTTAAATGGCATTTTCTTAACTATTTTTCCCTCTGCATAGGTTTCTCTAAGTGCCATTTCAACTGCACGTGCTGATTTATCACAAACTCAGAGAAGAAAGAAATGCCCCAGTTAAATGCGCTAACAGTGCACCGGATTCACTCCCACCAGCCGTGAGGGTCCTTCATAAGGTGTCCTCCTGGGCCCCTTGCCTTTAGTAACATAATGTATAATAAAAAAAATCCAAGTGAAAGAGTCAAGGACGTTGAATAAGCTAGCTACTAAGGCCTGTACGATGGAGCACGTTTAGTGCTGGAGTGTGCGTCAGTTTGATGGAGATGTAAGCTCTTCTGAGTACGGCCATCACTCCACTCCAGCCGCAGGACAGCACAGTCGTTAAGAGAGCTGCCCCAAAGCCAGGCTCTGCCATTCACTAGCTATTTGGCCTTAGACAATGACTATACTTCTTCCAACTGTAACGAGGAGGCAGTAATCATACCGTATTCACAGGGTTAAGCAAGTTATGTAAAGTGCTTAGAACATTACTCGGTGGACAGAGAAAGTTCTGTGAGCCAGGTCTGGGTACGAGGGCGATCGCATACTCCTCGCATTCATCCAAGCAATTAACTCCGTTATAAACCTAGAGCTACTGCTGAACACCCACCAAACCACAGCACTTCGGGTGGAAGGCGAATACTGAATAAGCAAAAGTTACCAGACAAACCCGAGCAAAAGGCAACACTTCATACTAGCAACATTAGCGCAGTCTCAAACCTTTTCAGACAGGCTTGACTTGTTGACAGTCAGGAGTCTGTAGATATACGTGGGTTCGAAGGCAGCTCCAGGGCGGATATCCCTCACGATTTTATCCCCAAGAGCTGCAACGGAAGCGTGAGACAGATTTTCATAACTAAGATGAACTCATAAATGATGAAATGCAAAATCATCAGACCTCCCCCACCCCACCCCCAGCTGAATGCTGAGAATGGCACAGGTGTAGCAATCTGTATTTAAAGACATCCTCCTTCAGTAAGACTGAATTTACCAAATTCAGTCATCTGACTCCTTCACTCCCAATAGGTAATGGCATCAAGAGACTTCATTTTTACTCACCTTGCCGGGGTTTTGGAGGTACTGGCATATTAGTAAATTCATTCATTAGCCGAACACTAAACATGGGGGAAAAAATGTTAAATAGTGCATTTTTTAAAAAGACATACTTTTACTAAAGAGTTTTGATGGCTAAGCAGAATATTAATTATAGTGTGAATATAAGCAGATTTTACGTAACCAATGCTATAATAGCTAGTGAACTCAAATCTTTTCTGTATACATTTTTGGTATATTTTACATGATATAAACTGGTAAGCACTAAAAGGCTTTCTACTGAATCTAAAGTACACAGATAAATGATGTTCAAATTCCACTTCTGGTTAACTTCTACATTAAATCATGAATGCTGCATTTTTTTTAAAAAACGGAATTATAGGGCTCGTTTGCAAGAAATCAAGAACTGTTAAATTATTTACATTCTAATTATCAGAGGGAACCAACCCGCCCCCTTAACATATTTTTCAGCACTTTACTTACAAGCTGTCTATCATGGGTGTTGACGTACAAGGCCTTTGCACTTTCGAATACAGAGGAATGAACTTCATCAGGTGATACATCGGAGGGCACGCAACCAATGCCTGCAGGGTCTGAATGGTGGCGGTAAGGAAGTGTAAAGGAAATGGAACACACACACATTTCCTAAAGATGCATTAAACAAACAAGAGCATATAAAACTGAACAAGCCAAGGACACTGAACTACTTAGACATATAAACCCAAAAAGGAATAAACCAAATACTCACTAGGATAACTCCCTATAATAGCCATGTAAGATTCTGCCATGCAGCCAGTAGTTTACGTTCAAGAACTTGATTCAAACAAGATAATGAAACCAGTGACAACAAAATTTCCAGTTTTAAGTGGTCACTCTGCCCTATTATTTGGGACCATCCTAATGAGAATAAAACTTGCCTGATTCTGCCATTCACAGGTCCACAAGTCCTCTTTTTCGGGGAGTAAAGAGGTTGGGGTCAGGAATAACCCTGTTTATAAGCAAGATAGGCCAAATAATAAATCACATTTTTAGATGCAAAATTCGGGCTAGATGCCCCATGGAGGCTGAACTAAGTCAAATGCATCCAAAGGAGAGACAATTGCAACACGAGTCCAAGAAGGATACAGCATTAATGTAGCACCAGTTTCCTTTATTGATCAGCCCACGGGGTTGCAATGACACTGGTTTATGTATTAAGGTTACATTCTCCAGTAACTCTGAAAGAGTGAAGAAGCATATTTAAGAAATTAATGGCAGCTCACAAGTAACTTATTTAAATCAATTCATACACTCTACTCTGCAAGAGCATTAGAAATCCCTTCAACAGAGCACATATCCAAAGAAAATGTAAATTGTTAAAGCTTCATTCAGTTCAACATCGAGTACCTTATTTAATGATTAAAATTTTTTTCAAATTAATATTTTCCCCCAAACAGCAACATGTGTCTATCTTCCTGTGGAAATACAACTAGGGAGCACAGGAACTACCTATTTTAATGACAAACAGAAAAAATTTTAAAACAATATCAGTATTAGAGAACAGATTTAAAAGATACAGCCTTTTTCCTTAAACGCTGATAGCTAGCATGTCTCGTTAATAGCAAGATCTTTCAGACGCTAGATATAAAGGTGTCTGTGCAGAACTTGAGTTTCATTCATTTCTAAATCCATAGCAACTAATACTGCACCCAACACATAACAGTGAGTGCTCAATGGCTGCTCAGTGAGTAAAGATACTCCTTTTGGAGACAACTGTCTCCTACTAATTAAATTGTGTTTTCCATTAGAAGTCTAATTTAGCAGCTGTTTTATACACTGTAATTCCCTTATTCCATTTACAAACAAGTGTCTTGGCCGCAGGTTCACCCTCTGACATTGCTCTTTTTCACGCCGTGAATGCCACCTTATAATACAATCAACCATCAGGAATGCTTTAAAACAAGGAAACTTCTCCCCTGTCCCACTATGAATCTCATAATAGTGATGACTACAGCTTATGGACACCTTTTCTATACTTAGCATGGGCTTTACAATTTATAAATGTTAATTGGCTATTATTCCCCAAAACTATGGGATCTAAATAAATAAATAAATGTTAATTGGGTAGACCTAATCCTTAGTAATCCAGTAGTACCACCACTATCCCCCTTTTATCCATCCATAAGGAAACTGAGGCTCAGAAAGGCTGACTAACTTGTCTGTGACCACGCAGGAGTGAGGCACTATAACCAGAGCCTGAACTCCGTGATCTGTAGCCGTACCACACACTGTCTCCTTTACTTTTAAATTCTACACCAGGAAAGAAAAACAAAAATGGGCATACATTTGCTATTAGCACCCACCTAAGGAATCGCACAAACAAAAGCTTTTCTTTTATAGAATACAGTTTTACTAGCAGATTCCAGACTTCACCACTAACCTAACGAAGAAATTAATTTGCAAAATTCAAATGTCAACACATACACCCCTCTCGTTCCCTCCTTCCTGTGAGAGTAAATGTCCTCTTTCCTCTAATTGAGGAAGTACAGGACAATTTTTGCACAAAGTAAAACATTACAGATTCAATGGAATCTGTTCAATTGGGCTAACCTGCAAAGCTCCTCTCATCTCTCTCAATACGGGACACAGACCTGGGCCTTGAAATGACCAACAGATCGGTTACAGAACTGAACCCCAGGCCCACAGGTGATGACACCCAACACGATGTCTGTCATGAGGGGAACACTGTGCTAGAAGCTTTGCCTGTGTTATTCACAATCGTAACAACCCTGTCAAAGAGGCACCGTTATCATTCTCATTGTGAGATGAGAAAACTGAGGTCGTGCAGCTGAACCGACCTGCAAGCTGGGTCTACCTGACTGCGGCGGCTGAGCTCTTTCCTCTTGATATGTGATGGGCTCCTCTTAAAAATGCCTTTTATTCCAAGGTTTCAGATACTTACTTTTTCCCACAGGTTAAAGTCTTCTACTCACAGTGGAATTTTACATTTGTCTTTAAGCCATATTATCACAACAGTCTATCACTTCCAGTGTGTGCCACAGAACAGCAACTAACTTACTCTAGCAAAAATCCGTGCATTTGCAAATAAGCATCGGTACAAAGGCATAGCATCTCAAATAAAAACTCCAGTATTACACCGATGAATCTTTGCTACAGTATTTTTGGTCTAGTAGCAAGTAATATTGTCTTTACATAACCATAAGATTCCAAATCAGTTGTCTTCCTAACAGAGGGACCCTTGCTAAATGACATACTGCCTTTCCCTGACGGCCAAACAACCGTTTGCTGAGCTCTGCCTGGGCACCAGGTAATGGAGGCACGGCAATGAGTAAGAGGTGGCCCTGTGCCAGGCGAGCTTGCAGACCAGGGAAGAGAGGGACTGTGGTGTTGCTGGCTGCAAACACACCGCCATGCGAGCTAAGCTGAAGGGGCGCGGGCAGGCGGTGCGGTGGGAGGATGCTGAGCCCAGTCGAAGGACTGCAGAAACACTGAGAAGGCTGGGGGCTGATGACAGCAGAGGGAAGCTGAGGAAGAACAGACACCAGAAGGTCATCACCGGCTGGGGTGGTGGTGCTCTCCATCCAGGGGAGGAACACAACAGGACAGGCAGGTTATTGTTTGTTTTGTGTGGTGACAAAATAACGAGTTTCAGAGACATTGGTAAGAGGTACCCAGATGACGCCAGGAAATAACATATTTATACTCACGGACCAGCAAATAACGTATTTATAATCGCGCAAACACATACACAGGTCCCTGACGTTCGGGACTGGAAGTACATACTCCGATAACACAAACAGCGAGAAGAGCAATGGGTCAGCACGCGAGAGCGGAAGCCTGGCTGAGGACTGAGACAGGGTCATGGGCTGGAAGCAGCTAGGCAGATAAACCAAAATTTCTGGGAGGGAGAAGAAATGAAATAGCAACCTCAACTTACTCGATGCTACAGAAGACAAAGTCTTCTAGGGCAGGGTGGGGGTGAGGATGCAAGAGACAGGTGGGCACAGGGCTTGAAGACACGAATTCCTATCTGGCAGATACTGGTAGGAAATGGGAGGGGACTGACCAGGGCCAGGCCTACGAGATCTACCTGAAATGTCCCTTCCGCGTCAACAGTTCTAACAGACTCAAAAACACAGTCACAGAGGGTCGAGAGCACTTCCAACTCACAGCTTAAGTTGACAGAAGTCACTTATGCCAGGCTAACGCCACACGCAAAGGGGAGGCAGGTGCTCAACGATCCAAAGAGCTCGCCGCACTAAGCTCCACCTGAAGGTGCTGCGCCTCCCACGTTCTCGCCTGCCCACGAGCCCAGAATAATCCGCACCAGCAGGAGGTTTAAACACTCAAGCTCTATGGACCAGAGGACACATCTAACTCAAAATTCACTGTAAACTGATTTCTTCCCAACATTTATTCGGGAAACAGTGTGAACTGGTCAGACAGAAACCTTTAGTTTGTTCCCACACCAACCCTTGGCTCGAATCGAGGCCGGCCCCACTGTTTTCCTCCCACAATATCAAAGTGAAGTCCCTGAGCACCGCCTAGTGGTTTGTCCAACAACTGCAAGCAACAGCACTTCAGTCCACACCTACAAAACCAAAAGAGCAAGAACTCTGAAACACACAACAGAGTAGAACAAAAAGGACCCTCCGTACGTTTACTAGAGAACACACTCAACTAGCTTCTTTCGAAGCCTTCAACATTCCTTGAAAGAGCCCTCTGGTAAAATGTTCTTAAATGTAGAATAAATCTTCACAGACTTGGAAAATACAGAGAAAAGGCACTGAACAATCTAGATTTTTCTTAATGATTATTTTAGAAAAACTGTGTGTGGCGCCAAGTCTTCTACAAACTCAGATATAGGATCATTCTGTTACTGTATCTACTGAGCGTGAATCCTACTCTCAGAGGAAGACCGACTGCAAACAGCCTCCTGCCCGAGGGCACCTGGACTCCACGCTGCATCTCGCAGCGCCTCATCGCAAGCTGCCTCGTGTCCAGTGTCCATCTCCTGCCTGGACAGGAAGCTCCTTCAAACAATATCCTTACGCTGCGACTGCTCCACAGAGCCAGCCCCATTCAGGGTAGCGGGACATAACGGCCTTCTTTGTCCGCAGCCCGCTCCTGCCACCCTGCTGGCTGCACGAGGTCTCCCCTCCCTGCTCCTCCCCCCAACCCCTCTGCCAATGATCACTTCTCTCGTTCCGCTACTAACAGCTGCCATCTGTTCCTTTCCTGTCGTATGACTCAGACTACCCTCAAAGCAAGGCCAGTCATGACCCAACCTAGACAGTACATGGCACACAGTGAGTACTCGTTAGACAGCGATACAGGATAGATTAAACATCTGGAGATTAAAGTTGTTGGTTACGGCAAATGACTCCGCTCCTGTTTGTTAGGACTGCTCAACAGACTGCAAAGGTCATTTATCTCATGGTTCGAAAAGTCTAAGTAAGAGCCTCCGTGGAGAAGCTTACTGAGGGCAAAGGCCTGGGTAGCACCTAGCTTGCCACGCCACTCATTCTGCGACCTGGAGATCACTTAACTCCTCACCTACAACAGAGACAATGAGCTGCACTGGGCAAAGCCGCCGTGAGGACGGCGACAATGTAAATAAGCGTACAAACACCTGGCACGAAGGGCAGCCCATTACAGCCTCTGCAATCCTCACACTCCTCCACCGCGCAGTAAAAGGACACAGGTGCAGAGACAATGCTAGTTCCTTGCGTAGAGTCAACACTATTGTTCTGCATTCTGTTAAAATGAATGAATCCTACTGCTATAATTCAAAAGGTAGGACCTGTAGACAAGCCAGTATTAAGACTGCCTTCAATTTTCTAATATCGCTGCTCTATTTAATTAAGTTCCTCTTTTAACATCACCATTTCCATTTACTATCTTATTCCTAGCCTAAAGTCTAAAAAGTACTGTAACTATGGAGGACAAAAGAATTAAAATGAGAAAGGGTGGCCACGAGAGAGAAGGCAGGGTATTCTGAGGCTGAAACTTTAAATCTGACCTGCATTACAAAGTCATCACAGGTGGTGTATCTATTTTACCATCTTTTGGGGCAAATAATCACAAGTTGACTGTAATAACAACTATTTCCCCAGAAGCCTTCTTTTCAGTCCTTCGGCATTGGTGTAATTTACCACTCAGATAGCACTTTAGGAAGACGGCCTCCCCAGCCCATCTTTTCCATAGGAGGTGGTGGGGCTGCCCAGAACAATGTTCTCAAATGGCCCGAAATGCCAAAATGACTCATAAAGGGTACAAAATGAAACCCGTGTCTTCACTTTTGTAAGTAACTCAAACATTAAATGGCTGAATTAAACTTCAACTTTCTTACGAAATCTGCCGACATACAGAAAACCAGAGCTGCTTTCTTTTCTCTCAAGACATATACGGTAGCTCACACAGGTTGCCAACAATCATTCTGTTGAAATGACTTATAAATTCAACGGCAATACCAGTATTGTAAACTTTTATGTCAATATAAGCTATAATTATTCTTACAAATATTTCATACTCCAAATTTTGTTCTCCTAAAATTAGAATTTAGGGGTCATATTACCATTTAAAATCCATGAAAATGCAAGCTGCAGAACTTTGGTTCTTAAAGCTCAGTAACTGGCCCGTAATCGACATTCTGATGCTGTTGACCTGCTTTTCTGTCATCTTCCTAACTGTCCAGAACATTCTCCAAGTGTTTTTCTTTTCCTCATTACCATCACTTTGGAAGAACACACGCTATCTTGGTTACCTAATCAGGTGGAGGACAGCAAAGTGACCAAAATGTACCTACCACTACCCATTAGCTATAGATCAACTTAAGTTTTATAAGTGGAAGGGTCTCAATTTAGTTCTATAAAATAGAGACACATAATGCATACAAGGATACATGCATATTGAATCAGATATGGACTAAAGTTTCAATCCACAGGGGCAGGTTCCTGCAAGCAGGTGCCATTCCCTACGCTGCATTAACACAGCCCTTGCTACTTCAGGGAGTTTGAAGAGGAAATGTGCAATAGTTGAGAAATCATTTCCCAAAGAGGGGGAAAGTGCATGCATGATTTATAAACCAAAAGATCAGTCTCAGGATATACAGTCATGTGTCGCTTAACCACATGGACATGTTGAGAAACGGGTTATTAGGCAATTCTGTCATTGTGTGAACATCACAGGGTGTACAGTACTAACATAAACCCAGACGGCACAGTCTTCTACACACCTATTGCTCCTAGGCTACAAACTAGCACAGCATGTTACTGTACTGAATACTGTAGGCAACTGTAATACAAATCACTGGGCAACAGGAATTTTTCAGCTCCATTATAATCTTACAGGGGTCGTAGATGTCGTCCATCATTGACCAAAATGTCACTGTGTGGTGCATGACTGTATTTTCATTTACACTTAAATATGGACATGGTAATTCATTCTTCTGAGCATACCCAACTTAAAGCAATTTTGTTGCTCTCTCCAGTAACAATTTTTAGGCATAAAACTGTGCAAAATCAAATACTAAACAAGTTCTGCTAACAATTCATAATAAATGACACTGCTAGGCAGAGACATCAACAGAATTTTCTTAGAGCTGTTAAAGAGCTCAGTTTTCCTAGTTCTCCTTCATTGGAATTTTAACTTATTAGGCATTTGGCCTAGTCTCTCTCTTTACTCAGCATTATTTATATTCCTCTACAATAAAATACACTGATGCATAATTTTAAAAGCAAAACACGAAATAGCCCTATTTGTGATTTAAAAGCATTTGATACAATTTGGTTTAGAATATGACAAACGTGCATTAGTAAAAACCCAGGAAAGGTTTACTGTGCATTAAAAGCACATGTTCGATGCCAAACATTACATGCACATCAACTCTGGAGTCTGTGCTGACAGAGGGCAGCAGCGGCACAGGTGACCCCATGTTTCCCGTGTTTGTCATCTTACTCTTCAACAGGGGCGTCGCATGTCATGTTGCGCAACTACTTTCAAACACAACCTTTTAAGATTTCAAGTTTCCTTCTGTGGCTTCCTGGCTCAGTTATTTCTACGGAAAAACAGCAAACATTCCCTCTCAGACGGACACAGACCAGTCACTGAAACACACTTCCCTCTCCAACCCCACACAGGTCTTCCTTTCGAGTCATCCCCCTGCGGGGAAGAAGTCCTTCAGTGCTCCAGTCTGCATGCTCCTCCCTCGCATCCGCTCCTGCCAGCAGTCTGCACGGAAGAAACAGCCAGTGGAGCAAACACACAATCTACACCGAGAAGATGCCTTCGCCACCAAGAAGGCGAAAGCAGAACCCACCGACGTGGATAAACAGTCCACGAGTAACCAAGAGCTGAATGTATTTCACTTCAAAGTGCCTTCTATGCGATCCTCACTCTTCTTTTACAGTTGATTTGCCTTCCTGATTTGTGTTTCACTTCCGGTTGTATAAAAATTACTTGTATTTATTAAGCAGACTTAGTAGGGCAGACAGAGCAGAAATGTGGGCATTCAAAATAAATGAACCTGAGGTTAAAAACCAACTATGTATATTATTCTAAGAATTTTTGAAGGAATTTTTTTTTTTTTTTTTTTTTAAAGAGACAGGGCTATGTTGCCCAGGCTGGCCTTGAACTCCTGGGCTCGAGCCATCCTCCTGCCTCAGTCTCCCAGGCTGCTGGGACTACAGGCATGTACCACCACGCCCAACAAAAAGGAATAGATTTGATGTCTAAATTGTTCCCTTCTCCCTTTTTCCCAAAAGTTAATAAATGAATATAATGATAAACATAAACGTCACTTTCTCAGTAGAACCAGTTGGATACTAATACAAGTCAAATAAGAAATCAATAGATTTCTTAATAAAACTAGAATTACACTCAGTTAAAATGTTGCTTAAAATAAGTGGGCCTATGCTTAAAAGTATGCCTGTTAAAGGGAATCTGTGGTAGTGGATCTGACTTATAACAAATTGAATATATTTTATCAGTTTTATAAAGTAAATCTTTAAGTAAGAGACTATGACAAAAGGAAAAAAAAATTCCAACAATACCACTTTCCCTAAGTCCATATGATCCCAAGAGTGACTACTATTGCTGCATTATTTGACAGGAAGTAATAATGAAAATTGTCAGCAATTACATTCTGTATATCCAAGGCTCAACAAACAGGCTCAAAAGAATGACCTATTTTAAAACCAACTATACTTCTGCACGAATAATGAAAACATCTTTATCACTGGCCCAATCGCAATCTGATGGGGGGGCTGTTACACTACATCCATTCAAAATAATTCCATGCACCGTATGAAGCAATGCCTGCCTCCACTAACACCAGCAATTGAGAGGCCCCTACATTCAGTGCTTTGCAAAGCAGGTTAACAACTAGACCTTAACATACGCAGAACATAGCAAACTAATTACCGAACTACATCTAAAGTCGTATGACTGAATAGGATGAGTAGAATGTCTTAAAACACTTAAAAGGAAGCATTTCTTTCGTATTTTAAATAGAGATTGAGCAAATTTCCCAGGGATAGGAGGTTTTCCTTTGTGAAGTAAGTTCAGGAAGGAAAGTATAATTACAATGCTCTCATGACTTTGAACTTAGAATGCACATTTTTAAAAGCATCTCACCATGCATTTCTCATTATAGGTTAAAAATAAAGTTTTAACTTAGTAATCTATACAAAGGCTTACACCATCCTATCCTATGACAGCAGGCCTTGCAATGAATACATTCTAAAAGTTATATTAAAGAAATCATCTGGCTTTTAAAAATATATATGAAGCCCAAAATAATGATGATTGGCCTATCAATTATTTTCTTATTTTAAGAGAACTCCAAAACACCAAGATTACCTAAAACATCTTGTACAGGGAATAAAATGCTAAAAAAAAAAAAAAAAAAGAAGAAGAAGAAGTATTGCTTGCTGTCATTCTACTGCCATCAAAAGAACATGCTTGATCTTTTATGGAATTCTGACCATTCATAGAAGGGTATGCAATTTTCAGCCTGCTATTGCATCCTGGTAATGAATGCTGTCTGGCATTCCAAAACATTAAATTAGAAAATATTACATAAGGCCTAAATGAGACAGCTTATTTTAACTTGGCTACTAATACTAAGACAAGAATCTGAAGAGCTGGCTACCAAGCTTCTTGGTAGAATCAAACCAGAAGAAACAGCTCCTGTCTCTTAGATACGCACAGTCACGTGCCATATAACAATGTTTTGGTCAACGACAGACCACACACACCACAGTGGTCCCATAAGACTGTGACAGAGACGAAAATTTCCTATTGCCTAATGACATCGTGATGATCCTGACCCCCTATAGGCCTAGGCTAATGAATGCATTTGTGTCTCAGTTTAACAAAAAATTTAAAAAGGAAAAAAATTCTTGAAATAGAAAAAAGGCTTATAGGCTATTAAGGATATTAAGAAAGAAAATATTTTTGTACAACCATACAATGTGTTTTAAGCTAAGTGTTATTATCAGAGTCCAAAATGTTTTTTAAAGTTTATTAAGTAAAAAGGTAAGCTATGGTTAATTTATTATTCAAGAAAAACGTTTTTTGGCCGGGCGCGGTGGCTCACGCCTGTAATCCTAGCACTCTGGGAGGCCGAGGCGGGCAGATCGTTCTGAGCTCAGGAGTTCGAGACCAGCCTGAGCAAGAGCGAGACCCCGTCTCTACCAAAAATAGAAAGAAAATTAATTGGACAGCTAAAAATATATAGAGAAAAAAAAATTAGCCGGGCATGGTGGTGGCACATGCCTGTAGTCCCAGCCACTCGGGAGGCTGAGACAGTAGGACTGCTTGAGCCCAGGAGTTTGAGGTTGCTGTGAGCTAGGCTGACGCCACGGCACTCGCCCCAGGCAAGGGAGTGAGACTCTGTCTCAAAAAAAAAAAAAAAAAAAAAAAAGAAAAACGTTTTTTATAAATGTAGTGTAGCCTAAGCGTACAGTGTTTATAAAGTAGAACGCCCCAGGCCCTCACACTCACTCGCCACTCCCTCGCTGACTCACCCAGAGCAACTTCCAGTCCTGTGAGCTCCATTCATGAGAAGTGCCCTAGATAGATGTATATTTTTATCTTTTATACCATATTTTACTGTGCCTTTTCTATGTCTGGATATGCTTAGATACACAGCTTACTACTGTGTTACAACTGCCTGTGATATTCAGCCCAGTGACGTGCTGTACAGGTTTGCAGCCCAGGAGCAGCGGCCTCTGCCACACGGCCAAGCTGCGGAGCAGGCAGCGCCTTCTAGGTTTAAGCTTGAGGACGGCACCCTCTATGATGTTTGCGCAGTGACAAAATCACCTAACACATTTCTCAGAACACAGCCCCATCCTTAAGCAACACATGAGTGTACGAACACACATGATGCTCCTCTGTATTTCTGACTTCCTACTTTAACTTAAAAAACAACCTATCAATTATGCAACTTTATATTTTTATTGTGAACTGCTCCTACTTTACAGCCTTAGCACTTTAAAATAAAATGTTAACTTTGGGCTGAGGTTATAATTTTTCTTTTATAATTCTCTTATAATTTTTCTTTTCCCATCGAGAGCTGACCTTGGTGTGTTAAAACTCAGTAAAATCCATTAACTCGATCCAAAAATAGACATTAAAAAGAAATAAACCAATGTTATTCACAAAATGCTTTCTTATGTCTTAAGAAATATAAAAAAGAAAGAGTGCAAACTGTGTACAAATCGGGGGTTGTCACAATGGAAGTATACACGGCTTTAACACGGGGCAAGTTCATGATACACTCACACCATGGGGCAGAATTACTTGATCAAAAGACAAGAAACGGAAATGCAATTTGCCAACAGAAAAGGACTGCTAATGGACACGAATTTTTCACTTAACATAAAGGTATGTGTGACACCTTGCTCCTCCCATTTTGTTTCTGTGCTGTCTTACTTTTAGAGAACATTCAAGACACATTCTTCAGAAATCCCTAATAATACACAAGCAATCTGCTATTTCTATGGGCGACAATCTACCACCACAGTTCGTAAGCCCAGACCGTCTGAACCTTCGCATTCAACAGTCAATGAGATTCGTTCCCATCTTGACTCTCCGTTTGTATCTTTTTAACTGTACCTGCAATCTTTATGGCTACGGGATCCTCTGAAACTGGAACGAGCCCTTCTTTGGCTTCAACCTGCTTTTCAGAGACCAGGGGAGACGCGGCAGGAGGGGAATACTTGGTTTCCACGTATGCCACGAGCGAAGAGGAAGGAGGCTTAGAGTCGTGGAAGAGACTGGCCCAGGACTTGGGCTGGCTGACGGGAAGGGCGCCTGAGGCAGAGACGGCGCCATCAGCAGGAGGTGAAGCACTCTCGGGTTTAGTCGGGTCCGAGTCTGTGCTTTCCGTGGTGTGCAGCTCCACCCCGTTGGCAGCTGCACCCTCCCCCGAGGATTCAAGTATTTGTCCATTGGAGACTCCAAGGTCTTCAGTAGCATTGGTGCCGACACAGGGCTGGGCCCCAGCTGTCCTCAACAGGCTGTCCCCACCAGCCTCTGCAGGGACGCAGGACTGATCAAAATCAGTCCCGTGGACCCCCTTGGGCTGCTCTGCAGTCCTGGTGTCGCTGCTGAGTGCTCCGGGGAAAGGACCATCAGGGACATGGTCACTGACGGAGTCCATGGAGTTCTGAGGGCTGTTACAAGTCCTGGGCGTAGGCGATGGAGGCACGTCGCCCACAAATTCTGCATCCTCCGTGCCGACGCTGCTCGGGACCGCTGAACCTGCATGGCCATTGACCAGTGCTTCTGTGGAAACACTATCTTCGCCACCATCTTTCAAGTAACTATAATATCCAGGTGGCCGTTTTTTCTTCTTTTTACGCTCCCTTTGTCCAAGACCACCTGAGACACTATCGTTTTCCAAAACTTCCACCTCCACATTAGAACTGCTATCCACAGCCAGGGCAGAGCCTGGGTACTGGCAGTCCATGGAGCTGTAGCTGGCTTCCTTATCTAGCCCATCAGGGCTCGCTTTGGAAGTTGTACAACCAAGAATAAATTCGGGGGCCTGAGGGTTCAATGTGCTTGAAATACTGTAGCTGGGGTTTCTCTGCAATGTGTCATTGGGCTCAATTACTTCATTAACACCAAATTCGATCCTCTGGTATTCTTGTCCTGTTTAGAAAGAAACTAATTAGTTAAGAACACAATTCTATAAACTATAAAAGTACCAATAAATACTCATTTCCTTCTTGAAAACTAAAACCTTAAATTCTTTTCCTTAATTAACAAAGCTATGACATATTTTATTTCTGTGCTGAAGAATTTGCTGAAAATAAATAACTACAAAATTATATTTAATTTGAGGATATGAAAAGTAGAAGCCTGTACTTATCTTTCTAACTAAGGACGATTTTTCAGAAGGTAGGAACTAAAATGAACTTGTAATGAAAAGCAAATAATATCTTGCCAGTTAGTGGTGGGTAAAAAAAAAAAAAAAGAAAGAAAAAAGAAAAACTTTTTGCCAGTTTGAAAATACCCCTCAAGGCCGGGCGTGGTGGCTCACGCCTGTAATCCTACATTCTGGGAGGCCGAGGTGGGAGGATCAGGTTGCTGCGAGCGAGGCTGTCGCCACAGCACTCTAGCCTGGGCGACAGAGTGCTACTCTGTCTCAAAAAATAAATACATAAATAAAATGAAACAAAAAACAAAAAAACCAAAACTCAATGGAATCCGAAGCTTCCTTTATGCCTAAGATAAAGGAATACCTATTCTGAACAACTTAATTTTTAAAAACCATGATAACTAACTCAGGGACTTAAGACATTGTTTTATCAGCTTCTCTAGTTAGTGTGACTTGCAATTCCAAAAACAGGAACCACACAAAGAATCTCGTACATAAAAGTACTCTTGCAAATTATCCAACTCTTGGTCTCCCTCCACTGATAATTTTAACTGAACTCTGAAAACTGGCCCTTATATTAACACAGGTAAACGTCCACCAAATGAATTCATATTAAATCAACTCCACAGGCGGTGAAGATACTTCCAAAAATACTGAAAGATAAAGTTAGAACTAACAACTTTTAAGTATCTCTTTGGAAGCTTTGAATAAATACTTCCTCCCAGTTAACCACAATCTATGTATGTACATTTTTTCATAGTTCTTATCTCTGAAATTAGGCTGAGTATTAGAATCTATTGTGTCTTTCAACAGACATAGAGCATCAATGTCATCTTATATTTGATTAAAAAATTTCACTTTT
>RJWJ010016828.1:0-33899 GCA_004363605.1 Indri indri | reverse complement strand
GACTTCAACAAACACAGAGGACATTACCCAAGCATCCAACCTGGCTGGTTTCTCAATTTAAATTTTGTGATCCTGGCTCGAAATGTAGTAAACTCGATTACCATTTGAACTTGCAATACAGAATACTTTTGCCAGCAGTCCCATTGGCATTCTGAGGTAGCCATGAAGTTAAATTTTCTTCCCCAGGAGGCCAGTTGACTAACTCTAAGCAAGGGCACGCTGTCCAAGATTGCGGGCCGGATCATTTCAGCCGCTTCAAAGGTGAATAGAAACTATACAGAGAAAACAACTCCATCTTGCCAAAAGCGGTCGCCTTTTTATTTGGTGCTCTTCTTTCTGATCACTGGATTTTCCTGCTGAGTTTATGCTTAATTATATCTTTCTCTTTTCCTCTGGCAAATGAACAACATTCTCACACGGACTGTTATGGTCAGTCCTTTACTTAAATAACTTTTCTAGATGCATTTGGAGCAATGCCAGAGAAACTGAAAAGGAATAGTTATTTTTCTGGAATAGCGATTAGATTTAAAATGGTTTTTTACTTATTTTTTTGCTGTTTGTTTGCTCATTTGCTTTGTTTTGCACTGTCTCTCCAGGCCAACTTTTCTTAAGTATGGTATTAATGCCAGTTAAATAGATGGGAAATACAGACTCATTCTGAAGGCTAAAAGTTTAAAAGATAGCATGTTTTAAATGTTTAGGTCATACTGGGAGCAAAATGCCGATACGTACAACTTGCCTTCCAAATAGAGTAAACATGCAGTTGAGATAATAACAAGATTGTGAAATTTGATATTTGATCTGTAATGGGAGTAAATAGCTTATTATTGTATTTTATCTGGGCTAAAATTCTCAATAATACAGTAACAGAATTAGCTTTACCATGTTTTTGAGTAAGGTGTGATTGTCATATATCCTTTACAAAAGTTTTGGGTCTTGCAACCTGTCTGTGTTACCTGTTTGGGTATTGAATACATACATAGAAATTAGGCTAAGGATTTCCTTTTGCATGTATAAACTTTCATTATGATTAGCCTTTTTATTTAGTTTCATGTGTTTGGATATTAGCCCTTTTTATCTAGTCTCGTGTATCTGGAACATTTTGATTTGAGACTAGCATGGTACATGTGTGCCTCTGGTACAGAACTTCTTGAACTCACAGCAGAAATGAAGGAAGAAACGTTTTATAGTCGGTCATGGGAGATCCTCATGAAAAATGCAACAAGCAGGTAGTGCTATGGTTGGGAAAGCTCTCTTGGCCACTCCTGAATTTTTTTTTTTTTTTAATTAAATACCACAGTCTGTTTTAGAAAGTTTACGTGCTGGTTTTAAATACAACATAAAATGTTTCTTTTCGTAGGTTAATACTGTGTTTGGAAAAATAGTCTACCTTCCCTGCCTTCCTCTTTCCCTCCCCTGGTATATACTCATGGAAAGGGAAAGTAAATAAAAAGTACACAGAAAGGAAAGACCAGCCGAATTCCCTCCCCAAAGATACTATACACGTTTTGGAATTGTCTGTCTCTTCATCTTCCTATGATGGATATGCCTGTATTTACAATTTTATTTAATTATCATTTACTTTGTAAACTAATCTGGGTTCTGTTTTGTCTAGCCATCAGCTTTTCTTGTTCATAATACAGATTTAAAAAATCATATTTAGGGACCATTTCACACTCAATATGAAAATGTTTTATTTAATAAAAAAAAAGTAGTGTTAAACATTGACTATTTGCCTGTAATAACCATTGAAAAGAGAATATGCCAAATTTCTGCTGTGAGAAGTTTAGTTCATTAAAACATTGAAAGGATATTGTTTTAGGAAATAGCATGAATGTCAAAGTCCCTTTGCTGCTTTAGAGAATCCGAAATCCTTGGCCTTTAGCTTATTATAGAAACCTGGAAGAACTTAAAGATAATTCATGAGTTTAGGAAGCATTTTAATACCATAAAATACTAGTTATCTGGAATCCAGAGAAATAAATTATAGTGGTTGTAGTGTCAAAGACTGAAGGAATGATTTTTTTCCCAAGGTGATTTTTCCACACTCCTGAAAACCATCATCTTCACAGTAACCTATGTCTTTTGGCTTGTCAGCAGTTTGAAAACATATGAGTTTTCCAAGTCACAAACTCTTTGATTCCTCACAGCTACTTTTTTTATCTCGTTGGTGGAGTTTAAAGGGCTATGCCTCACCGTTACAAGAGTGTGTGCTTAAGGGATTTGAGGAGGGCTCTCAGGAAAAAAAATAAATTTTGTGTGTGCTCGAGTACAATCATGGGAGAGAAGCACAGTTCTGGAAACATGAAACTAGCTAGTTTTCTTTAGCTTTCTTCAGTGTTAAGCTTTGACCAGAATTACACGGAAAAGTTGACAAGCATTGTCCACGATATACTGATTTTGTAAGTGTTATAAACAGTTCAGAGAATATACTGCATTAGTAATATGTTTTCCAGAAACCGTACATTTTTTCCAACTTTTTGATATGCTGAGTTCTTTTTCAACTTGATCTAGTGTTTTCATGCCTTATTTTAATTAGAAAAGATTTTCAGAAGTACACATGACAAAATCAACTGCATTAAAAAAAACCAAAAAACAAAAAACCCCAAAAAACCAAAAACAACTGCTTCGCCTTTCCAGCAAGCCATTAAGCCATAGGTAAGGGCAGTGTCTACTCTTTTGACTGAGACCCTCTCCTGTAAGAGAGTATGGCTGAAGTCATCTTCTTTAGGAGGGTATGGTGCTTGCAGCTGTAGACGCTTCCTATATATACAAATATTTCAACAACTGCCCTCTGAGCTGGTTTCTCATATGCAACCCATTGCACATGGAGTCAGTGCTTCAACATGGTACCGATCCCTTAATGTTTTCTTGTGCTCACCTTATTTACGTATTGTTTCCCTTTGCCCTTGCTGGAGAACCTTTTGAATCCAAGCCATAAAAGGCATTTATCATACACAGAGTTTTATTTTCTGTTATGTACAGTACTCTTATGTGTCGGCCATTCTACCGTGACTTAGTTTATTACTGTAAATATGTCATTGCTTTCCAAGGCTGTGGTATGGGGAGAAAAATGACATGTTTGGTCTCCCTGCCCCCACCCCCCGCTGCCAAAAAAAAAAACAAAACCCAAGCCAGAGGATCCTATATCTTTAAGCACTAGGGTATAGAATGCCTCTACATTGTTAGAAATCCTCTCCATTGTCTAAGCATAATGATACTTGTACTCTTGTCTCTCCTCCTAAGCATGATGACTTCTGATCACTCTGCTTTTCTCTTTCCTTTTTGCTTTTCTTTTTCTCTTGATAGTTCCACCATGCATATTAGCATCACAGGATTTGAGTAAGACTTTGCCTGCTGTTAGCCTATAATTGGCAGCTAGGACTCATGTGGCCCTGGCATTCTGAAGAGAGGTTTGGAAGATCTGCCACTGCCAACACTTGAGGCCACAGACTTCTCCTTCTGCTTCACACTTACTGAGTGGTGGCATAAACTTCTCTCATAGCAACAGCCACTACTCTAAACCACCCCACTACCCTGCACACCTTCTCCCCAATAAGAAAATTAAAGAGGGAAGAAAGAGGTGGAGAGTCATTCGGGATGTAGGGCTGGCGGGAAATGGGGTAGTCCCTGTAAGAGGTGAGAAGATGATCTCTTAGGAAAGGGGAATTTCCAAGGAAACTTCTCATAAATATTGTGCATGCCCACAAGAACAGGAGACCGGTGTTTCATTACTTGGTTGCACAACTGCTTAAGGGACAGACTTGCAGATGTGCCTCAATGCCTATGTGAAACTTAAAGAGAGCACTGGGGAGAAACTCTCCCAGAGTGTAGCAAGAGTCAAGTAGATACCCTGAAGGCAGCAGGGCTTGAGCGATTATCTCTCTGGTAACCCACCCATGAAGCCTGCCTGCTGGATTAGTAGAGCCCAGAAGCTAGAGACATCAGACATTCTGCTGGTATCAGAGGGTAAGGAAACATGGGGGATACTGGTTTTCTTATGTCAGAGAAGTGTGTAATGGGAACCCTCATGGATGTTCTCTCAAAAACTCATAGACGCCCTACAAGAGAGCTGTACCTGCAGAACTTCCCTGTAGAGACTGTCAGCAACCAGTTAGCATTAGTCAGAGAAGCACTGGGAAGCAGCAGAGAGAGAATTGCTGCTGTACCCAGGTGAGGAGTACATTTGCTTTTTCTTCCATCTCTTTTTCCTCTGAATAGCTGATCTCTATTGCCATTGTATGGGCCTTCCACATATTGGCTCATTGAATCCTCCCAACAAGTCCATGATAGAGGTACTGATACTGCTCTCCTTTTGCACATATAAGAAACTAAGGCTCAGTGTAAGTTTAGTACCTGGGATTTGGATGCACGTTGTCTGGCTTCCAAGACCATGCTATCACTACTGTATTTTACTTGTACTGCCCATCCATCCAAGATGGAAAGAAATTACTTTCAAAGTTTTTTTGTTGTTTTTTTTTTACTATAAATAACAGTAATTTTTTTTACTATAAACAACAGTTGTTTACTATAAACAACATAAATATTTTATGTTCTGACCCACTACACATTTACATAAAACGAGTGAAAAAAACTTTCATAAGACAATACTTATGTGTAAAACAGCCTCATCTTTTTCTGTTTGTTGCTGTTAAAGGCCAGGAGAGGTGTGAAGGGGAGAAAGAACAGTGCCTGATTCCCAGTGTGCATTCTCTGTCTCTTTCTCCCTCTGCCTCTATCCCTCTCCCTTCCTTTCTCCCCTCCTCCTGTGCCACCCGAGTTTCCTGAGCGGGAAGCCTGGCTGCTCATGGGGAGGGGGTTAATTTTGAATTAACTGGTTTTGAGATTGGGGTGTTATACTTCATTGGCCTGAGTTTCTAATACTGACAGTCACTAGACCTTTCTGGACTCTTACCTTAATGAGAAGACATGGGAAAGAGGGATTCTAGAGAACCCAGTTGAAAGCAGGGGTGGTGCAGTTTATGTTCCTGCCCCCAGTGAATAATGACAACTTCAGTGAGCTGGTTATATCAGCCTTCACCTATTTGGACTATGTGAGAAGCTTGCTGTTCAAGCAGGATGACCCTGTCTTCCATGGGTTGTGCCTGTCATCTGTGGAACAGTGGCTACACTCTTCTTATTCATGGCTAAAATGGAGCTGTTGGGGTTCTAATTCCAGACCTCAAGCTATTTTGTACTAGTAGCCCAGAACAGGTTTTATTGAAATGGCTTATTTTGCTAAATCAGTGCTGTTCATTACTGTATTTGTTACTTACAGAACATCATATTCATTCATTTCTTCTTGGTATATAATTTCTTTTCAGTAAAACTCAGCCTCCTCGTATCCTTTTTATAAGCTTTGCAAGTTAACCTGGAACTACCCTTGTTAAAAATAAATAAGTCAAGATGGAAAGATGTCTCAGAGGGAAAGATGAAAGCAACTGCGGTTAGTCCTTGAAAATCTACAAGGACGTACAAATGTTAAATGACAAAACTTCTGTTACGGTTTGTTGAATCATGTTTTCTAAAGACCAAAGTATTACTGGGCTTCCTCCTTATCCCACCCCCAACTTACAAATTACTTTTGTAGGCGATGAGGAATGCCTGCCTTGAACACTTTCCAGGCTAAAATGATTGTGACCAGGCTGTAAGCTTTGTGACCTTAATTGCCCATTTGTCTGGAAGTTGGAGTAAAGCCAGGCTCTTCTCTAAGGGAGATTTTGGCCTTCTTTGCATGTACTTCCTCCTCGCAATGAGATGGGTTGTCTGCATTGCCTTCGTTTGGCACGAGGCCGTTCGTCTGTGTTGAGAGACTGTGAGCAGAGGAGACACAGCACACGCCAGTATCGTGGAGGACACCATCCACTGCATCCCAGACGGGACTCTTGGTGGGGATCCTCTGGGGAAATTGCTTGCAGATCTTAACACCAGTAACCTCTGTGCTTCCGCCATGAAAAAGTGGCTTGCTTTTTTAGCTTATGCACAGTGTGAATCTGGACCTAATGTGGTTTCTCTCTTTGTTTGAGGAATGCAGGAGTCAAAATTGCAGCCCAAGATAGTGACTGTTCAAGCCCTGTGTTTTTAATCCAGTGTTCTAGTCCTACCTTTGATTTTATTATTCTCCTATCCTAAATTTCTTTCTGGGGTTCTCTTGGTTCTTTATGTGGTGCTTTTGTTTCATATGTCCTTTTTTGGACACCTCCAAACCTGACAGCGGAATGCATACATCCAGAGTGCTATTGCCAAATAAAAACGTGTGTTTTTAAAGCTTTCGCCTTTTTAAAAAAAATCTGCTGCCCAAAATAGTGCTTGTGGTTTAAATTATGTCCCCACATTCAGTGGTCCCCAACCTTTTTGGCACCTGGGACCATTTTCATGGAAGACAATTTTTCCATGGACCAGGTGGGGTGCAGGGGATGGTTTCAGGATGATTAAAGTGCATGACATTTATTGTGTACTTTATTTCTATTATTATTACATTGTATTATATGATGAAAAAATTAAACAAGTCACCATAGGTTGAGGACTTCTACCCTAATTGATAGTGGAAGAAAGACTGAGACCACAGCTTTTCTACAAATTTTGAAAACTTGTTCTAGGTTTGGCAAGGGTAAACTAAGATAAAAGTGAATTTTTCTTGTGATAACAGGATTAAGACGGTTGAAAAGGTCTTATTAATTACTCCGTAGTTCGTTGATATTAAAATTTAAGGAACCAGCAAGAGGACCATTCCAAATTCAGTAATGCATTGGACAGAAAACATATTTAAAATTCATACTTAATGGTTCACAAGGCAAAGATGGAGAGGAAGGAGGTGTTGCTACTGAGAAGCAAGAGACCTATTAGCTGTGTTACTTTGAGAAGCCATTTTACCTGTTCTAAATTGGGCATCTTATCTGTAAAATGAAGAAACCAGACTACGTGAACATAACAATTTTGCCAGCTCTAAAGTTTTGTGATATTTCAAATGCAGCTAAAATAGAACCTCAAAAAGAGAATTTACCATCACCACTTGAATAAGTAAAAATTTGAGAGTCCTGAGTTTTGAGGCCCTTTGTGGTAGCTGAATTAACATGTTAATCCACAGACCCTCATTGCAGTCTCCTGGCACAGTGACTTAGTCTCCAGACCCAATATCCAGGTGTTTTTCTTACAAACCTGAGCGTATGATAATAATTTGTAGTAAAGCAAAGAAACGCTGTGCACACATATACATGCATGTGTGATTACAGTAGTCACCAGAAGGGTTATGTATGCATAGTCATATTCTTGGTAAGTTTTAATATGCCTGTCATAGGTAGTCAATAAATGGTTATTGTTTTAACTTGGAATTTAACAGCATTATCCACTTAAAATGGTCAATTATATAGTGTCTTGTTACCTAACCTTCGAATTAATTTTTTAAACATTTTATAGAGTTAGACAGTTTTAAAGTTGGATGTGACCTTAGAGTACTACCTTGTTAAACATTTTTGTTTCATGATTTTGGAGAGAGGATGCTAGTGTTTAATATTGTTAATATTGTGGGATGCAGCTTGTTTTTGCTTATTTTATTTCAGAACTCTTAAACATACCTGATATATGTAATAGAAGAAAGTAAGTACCATGTCTAGCATATAGTTGGAGCTTGCTAAATGTTCTTTTCCTCCTTTCTTCAAGTCAGTCTTTGTTATTACTAGAAAGCTTCATAATTAGAAATCTGTACACATGGAGGCTGAGCAGTGGTTTCCTTGATACCATGTTACGTTAGAATATTGTGGCCGTGCAGAGTAAGGGTTTTAATCACTGATACAAGAGACATACAGAAAACAGAGTAGTGCCTAGTTATTACCTTAGAGCTAATTATTTATTACTTTTTATAAAGTAAACGAGTACAGTATTTAAAAGGCAAGTTATTCTCTAAAATGTGGAGAATAGTTAGTGAGGCTGAATCATTTTTGATGGTCTATGCTGCTGCTGGTAGCTGCCATGTTTCACAAAAGAGAATGCGTTTTCACTGAGATGGGCAGAAACAAACGCTGCCCTGAATTTGGCCAAGTAGCCAGAAATAGTTTTGGGATTCATGGAGTTGTCTCCAAAATTCCAGGGATATTGCATCATCTTCGTGGGTCTGGTTTGTTTTCAGTTCTTTTTGAAACTGAGCCCCGCTGATGGGACAAATGCTTAATAAATCACACCCACATGAAGACTATGCACACCAAAGGCAGTTGCAGAAATTTAAAGCCCCTTTCATAAGCATCAAACTGTGCACCCCACTTCTGAAGAGTGCCTTTATTTCCATGAAAACGTAGTTCAGCATTTCTTTAAAATATGTGAAGTTTGAACTTAAAATAGTTCGGCATGGAAAACTGCTGAAGTCTAGTCTTCATTTGCCATCTGTTCAATCCACAGGTCTTGCTTGAATCAGGGCATTGTGCATCCTTCCACTAATATCATTGCTCTTTCTTTGTCCCAGCAAATACACGTTTATCCAGTATAGATTTTGACCTCAAATAAGAAAACAGTCATTCAAATCATAGAGGCTCTAATAAGTTTGATCTTTATTCCTTAAGTTCCTTGAGCTGAGAATACTACTCTTTCAATTACTTCATGTTTTCACAGACAGCTGAAAGAATCAAAATGAATGACATCTCTATATTTTTCCAGGACTACTTCCAACCTTCAGTAAATTACAGATGGTTAATTATATCTGGGCATAAAGAAGACTTACAATCTTGACAATGTCTCTGTAATGACCTACAAGGTTGAACATCTCTTAGGAGACAGTGACCTGGCCTGGGGTTTGCCTGGTAATTTAAGCACCTCTGCCTTCTGTGCTAGCCTCACTCCAGCCTCATATGTCTCAGCTTCTCTGTGTTAATCAGGGGTTGTTGTCAACATGGGCTGCTAGCTGCTCTATCCCTATTCTTGCCTATTGATGCATTATTCTTGAAAGGCCAACTCAAATGCCATCTTTTTCAGGGGGTCTTCCTTGATCACAGAAAGCTGAAAATGATCACCGTCCTTTGACATGTTCTGAGTTGTAGTGCACCATATATTACTCGTTAGAGATTTTGTCTGCATGCAGCGCTGTACTGCATTATAATAGATGTGCTATATCCAGATAAAGGCAGGGATTGCTGTTTTTGCATTTTACGTGTGTTCCCAAGGAACGTGCACTGGTAGTTTTGTTTTTGTTTTTTTTTTTTTTTTTGAGACAGAGTCTGGCTCTGTTGCCCTGGCTAGAGTGCCGTGGCATCAGCCTAGCTCACAGCAACCTCAAACTCCTGGGCTCAAGCTATCCTCCTGCCTCAGCCTCCCAAGTACTGGGACTACAGGCATGTGCCACCATGCCCAGCTAATTTCTTCTCTCTATATATTTTTAGTTGTCCAGATAATTTCTTTCTATTTTTAGTAGAGACAGGGTCTCACTCTTGCTCAGGCTGGTCTTGAACTCCTGACCTTGAGCAATCCACCCGCCTCAGCCTCCCAGAGTGCTAGGATTACAGGCGTGAGCCACCGCACCCGGCCACTGGTAGTTTTTCATGTCTCTGTAGAGGCTCAATATCATTGAATGGATGACCATTCCTGTGATTTAATTGGCACCCACTTGCAGGTACACTGTGATTATGGAGAAGAGTAGAAGTGGCCTGTAGCCACAAAAGTTACCTTGGTTTAGGGAGATTTCCTGAAAGTAAAATTGTTTTGTTTACTTGCAAATTTAAATTTTTGCTTAGTCAATGTATTTATAGAATTCAAGATTCAGAATGTGCAAAAGAGTATAAGTAATGTTAAAAGAGCTTCAGTCTCCTTTCTTTTCCCAGCATATACATAACATTTCCAGATTTATAACTTTATTGTTGTTGTTAACTTTAGCATTGTGTCTGGAACTTATTTCAATTGAAATATATAAAGATCATTCACATTTTTCTGCATATTACATATTATTACATTTTATGGATACAGCATAAGATAATCAGTCCTTGGTTGGTGAGCCTTTAAGTTGTTTACAACTATTTATTGTTACAGATGTGAATTTTCAACCATTTGCAAAACTAGAGGAGGGAGCAAAAGGAAAAAATAGCAGGGAGGTATAAGATCTTGAGCAAAGAAGGAAATAGTCTTTGAACATAGAGACAATTTTAATGGGTTCAGCTTATTTTATATAAATTCTTTTTTTTTAGTAAAGAACTAAAATGTGAGTTTTGAAGAGCCACTTCAAACCCATTTGACACATAATAAATAACTGTCAGTTATTATTTGTTTCCTATGCAAATTGAAATTTTATTTGTAATTTCAGGGGATTTTATAAACAAGTAATATTTGTAAATAATTCATAACCTTATCTGAGATCGAATTCGGTAATTATTTTGTGAGACTAATAAGCATTCGAGAGCTTAAAGACTTACTTTTCCATCATTGTTAATATTTACTTACAATCTTTCCAGTGCTCTCCCTGCTAACAGTATCAACCTCGTCACTGTGTTGTATCTTTGTTGCTTAATTTAGGTCACAGCTATCTGGGTTGTCTTCTTAAAAAATGATTCTCAATACACAGAACTGTGTTCTGTATATTGCCATGTAAGATGCTAAATATAATAGTTTTTGCAGCAATAGCAACCATTGATTAAGCAAATACCGTGTATGGTAGAGTGCTAAGTTGGTGGTTCTCAGCCTCGGATTCTTCCAGCGCCATTAAATGCTGGTTCCTGATCCTTGCCCCCGAGAGATTTAATTGGCTTGAGGGGCAGCCTGAGTGTTAGGATTTTTAACAAGATCCCCAGATGATTCTCTATTAGGCAATTTTATTTAAAGTAGTTTTGAACCTATGAAAATGTTGCAATGAACTCCTGCATTCCTGTGACTCAGATTCTCACTTGTTATTTTGCTGAATTTTCTACCGCATCAATCACTGTGGTCTTTTTCTGAAATGATGCCCCATTATCCCTAACTACTACAGTAAGGACTTTCCCAAAAGGAGTACACTCTCTTAATTACCACTCTGGCCTCCTTCCCCTCTACCTCTGTGTAACCCCCCAACTTTCTTGGCTGTTGGACTCCCACCCTGCCCTAAGCCCCCACTTCTCTGGATGCCAGTGTCTCCCTGCTAGGAGGGAGAGAAGGGACAGTAAGGAAAGATTGTCTGTTATCAATCAGGAAATCACCATGGATACAAACCACCCTGTGGTCTGCACACCCTATTCAAGTTTTACCAAACGTCTCAACTGTGTCCTCCCCTTCCTTTTCTGGTCCAGGACTGTATACGGGAACACGTGCTGCATTTGGTTGGCTTGTCCCACCAGCACTCTTCAGCATGGAACCCATTCCTCAGTCTTTTCCCTGTGTCTCCTGTCCTTGACAGGCCTTTCATTCTGTAGAACAGCCCTCTACTGGGACCATCCAGTGTTGTCCCATGACCAGACTCAGGCCATGTGCCCTTGGCAGAAATGATTCTGTCATCTTCTCAGCACATCACATCAGGAAACACTCAATCAATCCTGCCTCTGGTGATGTTAACTATGATCACCTGGTCAGCTTGAATGATGAGAATGATGAGTTTTTCCACTGTAGTGTCACCATCATCCCCTTTGTATTTAATTAGTATTTTGTGAGACGCTCTCATATTATGCCAATATCCTTTTCAGGCATCTACCTCCAAACCTTAGCATTCATTAATGGCTCCCTGCTTTTTTATTTAGAGTATCACAATAATAGTTGCCAAATGGCAGTAATTTATTTTTATTATTCCATCTATATTAGGTGGCATTCTGTAAAAAAGAGCTTTCTTTTATTCTCTATTCATCAGTTTACTTATTATTGATATGTGTGGCTTTATGGATTCCCATTTTATTCAGTGGATTGTAATCTGATAATCTCATTATTTATTTTAATGCTCAAGTTGTTGCAGATTTAGCCAGTAGGAGATTTTTCAAGTTGCTCCTGTGTTCTTTTGACATGTTCCCTTCATTCCTGGAGCATTTTCCTGCTTTCTTGCACAACGTGTTCCAGGTTTTTCTTGTATTTTCCCTGCCCCATCTCTGATCCTTGTTCTTTTGAGTACAGGTAACAAGAAACCGTGATCTGAGTCTCAGTGGGTTCATTGCCAGTAGGGTGTGATTGATTCTAGGACCTCTCAGTAGATAGAACTAGGGAATGTATCTGTGTGTGTATGAATGTGTGTGTATGCACACACACATATCTCTAATTTTATATCTGTGTCTATATAACTTTAAAAAAATGACTTCATTCTGATAGTTTGAATTCTAACCTCAGTGTTCTTTTTAGCCTACCTCTTCTCAGAAGGTGAGAAAGCTGGTTTCCATTATCCTCAGTATGTTAGTTTTATGCCCAATTAATTAATTAATTTTGCTTGATGTAACCAATATTCCCACTACTCAGGAAGATGCCTCCTGCCACTTCTGTGCTCTCCCATTACCCACCTTCCTCTGCTGCTAGGCACACGCTCTGCATGGAACCCCCACCCCCTCAAGGCCCAACTTCCTCAGGAGGGGAGGGGAAGGGAAGAGAAAGAAAGAGTCCACTCAGGCGGTTTAATGTGCTAAGGTTGGAAACCACTGTATTTAACACATTATGTCTTTTTAAATATTTCAAACCACAGATGCTTTCCTCATGAAATAGAGATTTCAGAAAAATATGTCTTTATCAGTTTCTCTTTTTATAATTAGTTCATTTCTCCAATAAGTGGAAAAGAGGTTAAATTTCATTACTTGTTAGGCTGTAATGAGATGTTAATGGCTGGATTTTATTCTAATGTTTTCATTTCCTCCGGGGTAATAGGAAAGTGGTTTCCAAAATGGGATGATCTGGCACATTGGTAGCAACCTGGTGCTGTTAGGTTTTTTAAGAGAGAGATTTTTTTCTCTTCAAATTTGTGATTTTTAAAAGGGCTCACATATTGAGCTTTGAGATCTTTCTTTTAGTCTCCGAAGTTCTCTCATGCCTGTCCTTGCTTCTGCTTCTTTGCTAAATTCAGAACACTGATCTCAAGTTGGTCCCACGTCCCTTCTTTCTGGAGTTTAGAAATGGCATCTTAAAGAGGCCAGGCCTACCTCCTTTAGGAAAACTGGAGAGAGAAGGGTGGAGAGCCATTGGCCTAGATTATGAAAATCAAAGCACCAAACCTGATTATAGTAAAAAGAATCCTAGTAGTGAGCTGAAGCTAAATTCCATTGCTGTGTGATTCACAATGATCTAAGAACTTTCATCTGTTTTTCATTTTCTGAAGATTTTTAAGTTGGTTGCTATTATCGACAATGTTTAGGTTTAAACAGTTAAAATCAAGGTATAGAGTTACCTACTATGCCGTGTTCAGGTTTTGCTCATTTGTTGGCACAAGTTCATTCTGCAAAGGTTATATGGCACATATTTATTTTAGATAATCTCTTGCATAGTGGAAAATAGCTGAAAACACTGGAGGATAACTGAGTACTTTTAATTTTACTTAAAAATTGGATTAAGTCTTATTGAATTTATGCTTATTTCAAATCTGATATAATTTGGCTTTTTAAGTATGAGGCTTTGTAGTTTTATTCATTCGAATAAAGATTAAATTCCCTAACTTTGAGATTTGATATGGATTTAAAAGATAAAATCAAGAAAGCAAAAGCATAAAAATTAAAGTGTAGGTTGAGAAAAAAAATGGACAAATATAGAAAACTATACTTTTTAATGTTGAGAACTATCACATTTTGGAATTTAAAAAATTATTATGAATGAGGAATGAAATGTTCCATCTCCTATGTTCTGAATGTCTGTTTATTTTTTCTCTGTAACAAGGTCCTTTGTGAGGCACATGTGGTTGTGCAGTTTCATTGTCTTAGCGCGTACATGTGTGTTGAGAAACACCCTCCATCATCTATAGAAAAAATGTAAGTGACCATAGAATCAGTAGTCCCTCTAGGCCAAAATAGCAGCAATACATATCATGGAAATCTTCTACTAGAGGGGTATAAAAATCCCAATGGCTTATAAAAAAAATTAGGATAGTGTTAAAGCACAAAATTTATAATTTTTTTCCTAAAATTATCAGTAGGAATCGACAAAAGGATATTGAATTTTAAAATGCCTAAATGAAATGAACCTTTTAAGAAGGGTTTTCATATGTCTTCCACTAATGATAAGGACAGAGATTAAATAAAACACTTTTAACTATAATGGGAACAATTGTGTTGTCTTTTAAGTCTTGCATTAGAAATATGAAACCAGAAGTAGCTAAGTCTCCATAGCAATCATCTGTATTTACAAGATGAATAACACATTTCAGTCTGGATGTTGGGAAAGCTCTTGAAAAGTGAAAGAAGGTTACCAGAAATGTCAGGTGTTTTGACTAGAAATTCTATTATTGATTATTTTGTGTTACAATAAAGTGTGACATATGACCCCTGATTACTTTTACAGCTCTCTTGCTTCTGAGTCCTTATCTTTGGAAGCATAGGAGAGCACCATTTTGTTGGTTACATTGGAGTTTCATATAGTTTACCCTAATAAATGTATGATCAACTAGCGCTAGAAAATATAGGATATTTTGTAACAATCTGATAAGAAGAAGGAAAAAGTACTGAGAATTCTGAACATTCAGTTACATGTGGAAAACCTATATTAAGTTAGTTTATTGTATTTGTTACTATCAGTTACTTTTCTGAAAGTAAGAAATTGTGCAGCTAAAAGAAAGATCTTTTTTTATCCAGTGTCTAGAGTAGTACCTGGCACGTTGTAGGCACTCAGTAGGTATTTATTGAATAAATAAGCAAAAGATGTCATTTTTATTTGTAGTTAGTTTTGGACATTGCTTTAAAGTTTTATTTAAAAGAACAGATTTCCTTTCCCTCATCTTCCAGCTCCTGACAACCACTGATATGTTTTCTCTCCCTACAGTTTTGCCTTTTCCAGAATGTCATTTAAATAGAAATCATACAATATTTAGTCTTTTGTCTTTTTTTACTTAGAATAAATCTTTTGAGATTCATCTAGCTTGTTGGGTGTATCTGTAAGTCATTGTTTTGGTTCTGAATAGTAATCTATTGTATGGATATACCACATTAAAAAATCCATTCATCAGTTGATGGGAATTCGAGTTATTTACAGGTTACGGCTGTTATGAATGAAGGTGATGTATTAATAAAATCCACATGCAGGTCTTTGTGTGAATGTATACTTTTACTTCTTTTGGATGAGTGTCTTGGAGTAGAATTGTTGGCTCATATGGTAAGTGTATGTTTCACTTTATAAGAAACTGCCAAATTGTTTTCCAAAGTGGCTATACGATTTTGCGTTTTCATCAGCAATACATGAGTGTTCCAGTTGTTTCACATCCTTGCAAACACTTAACATTATCCATCTTTTTAATGTTAACTATTCTAGTGGGTGTGTAATAGTTTCCGATTATGGATTTATTTGCATTTCTCTGACCAGCACTGTTGAGCATTTCTTCATGTGCTTATTCATAGTTTCTTTTGTGAAGTATTTGATATTTTGCTAATTTTTTACTGGGTTGTTTATTGAGCAGTAAGAGTTCTGGATACAGGTCCTTTATCAGATTTAGGTTTTGTAAGTATTTTTTCCAGTCTGGCTTTGTTCTGCATTTCAAACATTTTTCGTTTGACTCTTATGTCATTTTCATGTCTCTGGTAAAATCCCCCTTCCCCTATAAACACACATTGATCATATTTTTTATTAGATTCTTATAATATTAATTATAGTTATTTTAAAGGTTCTGTCTGATATTTATAAATCTGGGCCATCTTAGGGTCTCTTTCTGTTGACTATGTCATCTGTTGATGATGGATTTGTTTCTCCCCATCCCACTTACTTTCTGTGTCTTATAATTTTTATTGAATGTCAGGTATTGTGTGTTAAAAAACAATAGAGACTGAGGTAAATAAAATCGATACCCATAAATGGTTACTTCTCTTTTTTCTTCAGGCCCTTAATATAGGGGAGTGTGTCAATATTGTCAGTTGAGCTGGATTTGAATTTTGTTGTTTATATAATTACCTTGAGTGCAACACAGGCTTCAAATTTCTCCAGGGGTGGACTGCTGCTTCTGTCTTGAGCTTAGTATGAAGGTTGGAGTATGATACGTTTTTCCCAGTGTTCCTGATCTAACTTTGACTTTCAGCCAGCCCTGCACACCTGTGCCACAGGAATCTCTCTCTGTTCTTGCCACTTCACCAGTGATAGACTACTGCTGCTTGCTACTCAGTGCAAGGTTCATAGTGGCTAACAGGGTGGGTTGTTATTCTCTCATCTCCCCAGTCTCAGTTTCAGGCAGGCCTTGTGTGCCTGAGCCTCAGGAAAGGGACTTTCTTAGTGTTCATGTCCCTCTCTTAAGTAATTATTTCTGAAATTTGCATGATCTATTGTGATAGTTTCTTGTTCCCTTAACATACTTTTGAAATCTTTTTTTATATTAAACGTGGATATTCTATGTCATATTATAATATCTGAATTATTTTAGTAGTCTTTTTCTGTGAACTCTCACTAATACGGCTTTTCCTCTCATATCTTTAGTGATTTGATTGTGAGCTCATGCTTGTTGGACTTTTATCCATGGGACTTCATTGAAGTCTATATTTAAATTGCATTGCTTCGGATTGTAGTCTTTATCTGCCTGGGAGTATAGTCCTAATGTAGGACTACTTTAAACTGATTTGTTTTGTTTGTGAATCCTATCATCAATAGTGGATGAATATACACTTGTGTTTAGGAATTCTCAGGGGAGACTTTTTTCTTTCCCCTTGCTCCAACAAAGCAAAACGATGCACTCATCTTCACTGTCAATCATGAAGGGAAAGTTTTATCTCATTTTGTCCTCTGGGACTTTGTGTTTCTGATCTGAACTTTATTTCCTAATCGCTGAATATGTTATGTTAAAATCCAGGCTACCAGCCACCAGGTACTAATGGACATTTCTGTGGCAAATAGTTGGCCCTAGCCTTCACTTACCCCTTTATTACTTTATCATTTCTGATATCTAAGGAATTTTCTTACCTTCCCAAAATATGTTTTTATATTTTACTTAGTATTTAGAGGTGTTTTTTGCTTAAATAGCTTCATGTGAATATCCAGTTTACCCTATTGTGGAAAGTGCAAGTTCCATACGTTCTCATACCTCCAACAGAGCAGTTGATACATTGTATAATAATTACAGTTTTTTTCTTCAGCCAAAATTTTAATTTCAATAGGTTGCTCATTGTGATTTTTAAATTTTTGAATCCCTGGCCAAGCACATAGAAAGTGAGAGGAGGTGTGATATAATATAAAGAGTTTAGACTTTTTATTCAAATATGTATAAGCTGCAAATACATGATCAGCATTTATTAGCTGTGTGGTCCTAGGCAAATTATTAGGTTATTAAGCATGAAATGTCCGATTTCCTTAAGTACTAAATTTGATAGTTGATATCTCTGACATTTTTCACTTTGGCACTTCTTGTTTTATGTTTATTGTGAATGTACATCCTCAGTCTTTCAAGCACATGTTTTGGCTTGTGATTATCTTTCAAATTTTTTTAAGAGAAATTTTTGTGAAACCAGATAAGTCAAAATTCTTGTTATTTTCTAATATGAGTTCCATCGTGGAACCAATGCAATGCAGACAGCTCAAAATATCAACAAAGTGTTTGGAAAGAATTTGGGTAATGAACACATAGTACGTTGATGGTTTGAGAAGTTCTGTTCTGGTGACTTTAATCTTGAAAATGGGCCACGTGGGTGACCTGAGACCAATATGGATAATGATGAGCTGAAAGCTGGAGTGGAAGTGAATCCATCTCAACCTATGCATAAATTAGCAGTAAGGTTTGACGTTACTATTCCAACAATATTGGACCATTTGAAACAAATTTGCAAGGTAAAGAAGCTGGATGGATAGGTTCTGCATGAATTAAATGAGCGTCAGAAGAGAAATTGTTTTGCAGCTTGCCTTTCTTTGCTGTCAAAACATAAAGGCAAACCACTTCTACATCTTATTGTTACATGTGATGAAAAATGGATTCTTTTTGACAATCAAAAGTATTTGGCACAATGGTTGGATAAAGATGAAGTGCTGAAACACATTCCAAAGCCAAATATTCATCAGAAAAAGTTAATGGTGTCTGTTTGGTGGTCCAGCACTGATACTATCCATTTCAGCTTCATAAAACCTGGTCAATCGATTACAGTGGATGTCTACTGTATTCAGTTGGGTGAAATGATACGGATGCTTGTGACTAAGCAGTTGAGACAGGTCAATAGAGACAGGCCAATCCTCTTGCAAGACAGTGCTGGACCACATGTCGCACAAACAATGCTGCTCAAGCTGCAGAGGCTGGACTTGGAAACTCTGTTATCCACCGTATTAACCAGACCTTGCATCAACTGACTACCACTGCTTAATTTCTTTCACTTGCCTGATTTTTCTGGCTGGGACTTCCAGCACTATGTTGAATAGAAGTGGTGACAGTGGGCATCCTTGTCTTGTTCCAGGTCTTAGGGGGAGTGCTTTCAACTTCACCCTGTTCAGTATGAAGTTGGCTGTGGGTTTGTTGTAGATGGCTTTTATAATATTGAGATATGTTCCTTCTATGCCTAATTTGTTGACGGTTTTTATCAGGAAAGGGTGCTGAATTTTGTTGAATCCTTTTTCTACATCTATCTGTTCAGGTCTTCGTTTTCAGTTTTGTTTATGTGGTGAATCACATTTACTGATTTACATATGTTGAACCATCCTTGCATCCCTGGGATGAAGCCCACTTGGTCATGGTGGATACAGAACCCATATATAAAACCATCTACCTGTAGCCAACTTATCTTTGACAATGTACACTGAGGAAAAGAACCCCTATTCAATAAATGGTATTGGGAAAATTGGAGAGCCACAGGCAGAAGAATGAAACAGGGTGCCCGTCTATCACCACTTGCAAAAATTAATTCAAGATGGATAAAAGACTTAAATGTAAAGCATGAAACCATAAGGATTCTAGAAGAAAATGTAGGGAAAACTCTTCTAGATACTGGTCTAGACAAATAATTTATGATTAAGACCCCAATGGCAATTACAGCAACAACAAAATTAATGGGACTTGATTAAATTAAAAAGCTTCTGCACAGACAAGGAAATAATGTTTTTAAAGGATAATTTGACCTTTTTTTGAAGGTGAATTTTTAGTAAAGACCTTAGGTGGTTCTTTAATTAAAAACTCTTGTGTTTATAGTGGAAATTAAGGCTATTAACTGTATTTCAAGGGAAACATATAAAAATACATTGAGTAACATAATGTGATATTTGTGATGCTAGGGATAGTTAACTACTATAAAATAGGTCCCACATAGCTGCCAGAGTATAAAAAAAACAAAACACAATCCCTTAAAGTGTTGCATAATTCAGCATGACCATTGTTTTACCATTATTATCTGGAACTTTCCCTGTGTTTGTTCTGAATTAACATGGTTTAATTGATTGAAATGTGTTTAAATAGTTCTATTTAACTTTTTCTGCAAAATATTGTGGACTTTTGATGATAACTTCAAATGGCATTAAAATGTCAGTATTCTTTGTAATTCAATTGCTTATAAGTTCATTAATAGTGAACATTCATGGATTCACGATAAAAGTGAAGATGTAAAGGAAACAACGGAAGAAAATGCTCTGTTTACGTTATTGCTAAGTGTTCATGCTTTTAAAGAAATGCAGTTTGTTTGGTTACTTAAGATTTTTCCAACATTTTATTATGACCATACAGGAAAGCTAAGAGAATTTTTCAGGAAATACCAGATATCCATTACCTACATTCTACAATTATTTGAAAAAATTTGCTTTATCACATATGGATACATCTATTCTTCTATCTGTTCATAAGTCCATCATATTTTTTTATTTATTTCAAACTAACATGTAGACATTGCTATACTTCATCTCATTAGCATGCATACCAATAACTGGTATTCAGTATATAGTGTTTCTTGGTTGTTGTTGTTAAATTTATGTAAAGTAAATGTAGCATTCAGTGTATTTCTGCAAATGTATATATCTGTTTCACCCAAACTCTTATGAAGATATAGACCATTACCAACACTTGAGAAAGTCTCCTTCTACCCCTTCCTAAGAAAACCCCACTGAGAAAACCCCACTGAAGGCTGGGCATTGTGGGTCACGCCTGTAATCCCACCACTTTGGGAGGCCAAGGTAGGAGGATTGCTTGAGCCCAGGAGTTCAAGGTTGCAGTGAGCTATGATCATGCCACTGCACTCTAGCATGGGTGACAGAGCAAAATCCTGTCTCTAAGAACAAACCAAAAAACCCCACTAAAGATCCCACCCCTCATGCCATGGCAACCACTCTTCTGGGTATTTTCACTGAAGCTTCATTTTGCTTGTCCTAGAATATCATTTAAGTGGAAACATAGTATGTGCTCTGTGGTGTAAGTCTTCTTTCACACAGCATAAAGTTTTTAGGTTTCATCCATATTTTTGCATGTGTCAGTAGTTTCTTCCTCCTTTTTTTTTTATTTCAGCATATTATGGGAGTACAAAGGTTTAGGTTATATATATTGCCCTTGCCCCACCCGAGTCAGAGCTTCAGGCGTGTCCATTATTAATGACTAATATGATATTGTATGAAACCACAGTTTGTTTATCCATTCCCTTGTTAATGGACACCTGGCCATTTCCCATTTTTGGCTCTTATGAATAAAGCTGCCGAAAACAAGTCTTTTACTTACTGGATATTTCCATTAGATTATCTCACAGGAACTTAAAAATAAGAACTTTCAAAATCTAGCTCACTCAGATGTACAAGTCCCTATTTTAGTAAATAGCACCACCCTTGGTTAGCCTTGGGCGTGATCCTTGACTGCTCCCTGCCTGACGAAATTAGACCCAACATCCTGCTGGTACTGTCTTCTTCGCATTTACCCACTTTGCCTTGGTGCCATAATCTGTGTCCTATTTGAGGCCATCCCCGTCTTTCACCTAGATTACCAAAATAACCTAACTGGTCTTCTTGCCACCTGTCTGGGCCCTCACTCCATTCCTTTCTGCAAACTACTGCCAATACTCTTTGAAAAAAGACGCATTCGATCATGTTATTGCCTATTAAAAATGTCTGGTTCGTTTCTCATTGCTCTTAGGATGAAAAAGCAAAGTCCCCACCCTAGCTTGCAAGGCTCTGCATGACTTGGTGCACCCCCTTTCCCCATCTTCCCTTTTTCTCATCTTTCTGGCCACACTCCTTTTGCATGTCCCTCATGCTTCTCACTCTAGGCTGTATCTTCTTCTGTGTCAGTCTCTCTAATTGGGTCATTCCTGTTTCTACACGATCATATTCTAGTGTCTCCCACATTAAAAACAGTCAAAAAACCTTGCTGTATCAGTGGGGATTAGAGTTCTCTGCAAAGCAGAAAATCTGAGCAAAACAAAATGATTTTGTAGCCAAGTAGTCCAGGTCTGATGTGGTGGCTGTGCTTTTCAGAGGCCTCAGTAACCCGAGATGCTGCCACCTTTATAGCTCCCCACCCCTGGGGTACGGTCTTATCCTCATAATCCAGGTTGGAACCTTGGACAGCACAGTCCAATCTGCAGGAGGGAAGAAGAGACAAAAGACATTAACCAGCTGGATGACGAGATTTCTTAGAATCTGCTAAAATTTCCCTGGAAAGAACTTAGTTACGTGGCCGCACCTGTCTTCAAGGAAGGCAGGGTACTTTTAAAGTATCCATATATCAAGCTAAAAATGGGGTTCTAATTGGGACAAAGTGGCTATGGGGGTAGGCTCCTAGCAACTGCCTTCCCTCCCTTGACTTCCCATTCCCCTCCAGCCATCGTCCGTTTCTCTGCTTCTTGTTGGAGTCAACACTTCTTGAAAGCATTCTCTGCTCGTGATATTCTACTTCTTCAAATCCCCTCCCTTTCCCAGCCCCAACTTCTGCACTCCCCCTGCCACTCAAAGGGCTGCGTCAAGGTTACCCATGATCTCAGTGTTTGTTTCAAAATCCAAGGGATACGTTAAACTCTTCCTCTTACTTGTTTTCTGAATAACATTTAGGTTTTCTTTTCTTTTTGAGAAACTTCCCTGTCTGAGGATCAGCTGTGAGTTTTTCATTTGTCTTCTATGACTTCATTGCCTACCACCCGTCTGGAAGCTCATTCTCTCTCATTTTTTTTTTTTTTTAGCATTTCCTATTCGACCCAATGTCTAAATGTTGGAATTTCTTAAGGTTTAGTGTTTTTTTTATTGTGGTAACATACACATAGCATGAAATTTATCATTTTAACCATTTTAAAGAGTTCAGTTCAGTGACGTTAAGTGTGTTGTACAATCATCACCACCATCTGTCTCATTTTCATGTATGTGCGGCCACCAAGTGTGAACCCTCTGTGGAAGCGCTCACAGTGAAACTCTGTGCCCATGCAACAATAGCTCCTCATTCTGTCTTCCTCCCAGATGCTGGCAACCACCATTCTGCCTTCTCTCTCTCCGTCATTTCCTCCGGTAGATTTACTGTTTAAATTCTATTCACTATCATGTACTTAATGCTTAATGCAAGAGCTGTTGTATATTTGGATTGCAGTAAATATTTGTGAATTGAATGAATGCTGATCTCTTTCTCTGGCATGATTCATATTATCCTGTTGGTTGTAACTATGCTTCCTATTGTAGCTCACTTTTTCAGGGTAGTCATCCCTGATTATTAGAGTATTTGGGGTCACTCTGTTAGATGATGTCATTGTACCTTGTAAATTTTTCATGAGACTTGTTAAGCTTTGTAGTTATACATTGGTGAGTGTTGTTTGGTTCTTTGTTTCCTTCGCTGTACTGCGAGCCTCACAAGAGTGGGGGCTGAGGCTGTCTTGGCCATCATCCTTTCCCCTGAGTTGAACATAGTGTCACACACATGTATCTTGTTTTATAAATGAATACATAGTGATAAAAATAAACCTGCTAACTAGTTACATTTCATAGTCCATGAAAATATGTGCCATTTTATCCTATGTGACCACATTTTAGAAATTGAGGGTATATTGAGAGAATTTGAATTTCTTGAAACTATGGTTCAAAAAGTTTAGTGTTTTTTTTTTTATTTCAGTATATTATGGGGGTAGTTTAGTGGTTTTTGATTGGATTCTCCTTAGATGTTAAGAAGCTAAAAATTCTCAAGGGAAAAGTTGTTTTGAAACTTTTACTATAAGAATCACACAGAGACATCTGAAATGTTGCCAACTCTAATTCTGCACTGTTGCAGATGAATGATATCTTAGGACATCTGCGTGTTTGTCTTTCCAGCTCTCCCTTGTGACATCATTAATGCACTTAAGCCTCCAGAGTAGCTTCTTTGGAAGTTTTCATTATCAATTAAATTCATTTTTGAAATTCGTAAATTCTTTGACTGTTAGTCATAACTTTTTATAGGCTCCACATTTTTTCTTATATTGGGAAGATTTAAAATTACTTTTGTGGGAACATACATGTAGAGTGCGGTAGATACTTTCTAGCATGCTGACCAGATTCAATAGAGTAACACTTTTTCTGGCATGCTTTGGGAAGGAATCATTTCCAACATTTATTCAGGGAGTATTATTGAATTCCTACCATATGCGAGGGGATTTACATGTAACCTTTGCCTTAGACTTAATTAGACTCAGTTTTCTAGCAGCCATTACCCCTGGGCCTCCCCACAAAATACTCTAGCCCCTGAATCAGGTGCTGGCCTATAAAGCTGACTGTTCTTTTTCACTAAGATCAAAACCCAGCTTGCTATAAAATACCATGGGGCACAAGCTTTTCTGATTCTGGTTGTAGCCCTATCTGTTCACTTTGGGTATTAACACATTCTTCTTCTTTTTCTTTTAACCCGTCTCAGGTAAACACTCAAAACATACTTATAGTTTGCTGGTTGTATTTGGCATACAAGTATGTTTAATTTAAGCCATATTATGTTTATCCAAGTATCGATTTTGAAATAAATTATCTGGCTACCAACATTTTGAAATTAAGGAGATTTTACATACCAATCTGGTTTTGTAGCTTCTCTGAAAAAATCTGGACATCTGGCTACCACTCTGGGCCAGCTTTTGCACATGCTCGCTGGAGCTCGTGTTTGCAACCCTGGGCAGGACAGGCTCTTTTCTCTCTGTTGCACTCTCTACCACTCCCTAGTATTTCCCTGAAACGGAGGTCAAGTGTCAGTTAGCATTTATTCTTGTCATTGTACTATTGTTTTTTTTGTGCGGGGTGGGGGGGTGGTTAAAGTAAAATAAATAGTTTTTGTACCATGTCTATAGGTCAAGGGGAAATAAAAATGGAGGGTGGATAATAAATTCCAAGAAAATGAGAGAGGGTATATTTCTTTGGATAAATGAATAATTTTCCTGTGTCTATTTTTTTTTCTTATGGAGTGTATATTTGCATTAAAAGCATACAATGCTGCTCATTCATTTCTAACTGTTCTTTGCCTGGCTCCTATAGACATTTGAGTCAGGGACTTTTGATTAGATGCATGATCTTATAAAAGGGAAGTGATTCCACCCTTGGATCCCTGAAAGCACCGGTTCAAGTGGAATAGTAATAAAATATCACTAGCATGAGAGAGATGACACAGCAGCTGAGGAGAGAGAGATTACATCTGATTGAGGGAATCTCGAAGTTGCTTTTATGGTTGGTCATGGGGACAGGTAGAAATTCAGCAGCAGGAGACAATGGGACAATGGAGCAGTTTAAATAAAGCGAACAAAAATGATGGAAGAGGATTGAGCATGGATAGGACAGTGGATAGTTGTGTCAGTTAAAACGGGGAGACCTGAGGAAAGTAAAGACAAAGAGGCTGTTGTGGCCTGGTTGTGTCTTAAGTGTTAGGCTGAGGAGGCTGTGCCTATCTAAGAGACCACGAATAACCACTGAGAGACATTTTAATTAGGGAGGGAAATATCAAAGCACGGACTTGGAGGAGAAGAAGCTGGAAGTGCTACCAGCAAGCGTGAAATCTTCTGTGGAGGTGGTCACGAGTGGGAATTATTTAGATGGAAGATTGTTGTAGATTCTGGACATAGTTTGGAGAGGGAATCACTAAGACTGTGCAACTTATTGGATATAGTTGTAGTAGGGGGTGAAGAGGGGTGGAGGAGAAGCTGTGAGAGCAAGGAGTGGTTAAGGTTTGAACATAGATGGTCTGAGAAAAGTGTGGGAGTCAAAAGGATACACCTTCCAACTTGGAAGGTGTATCCAATAGGATGCTTTTAGCTCCAAGTAGCAGGCTGGCTTCAACAACATGGGCGTCTGTTGGCTCGTATTACCGAGAAGCGCAGAGGTATAGCGGGCATCTGGATGGTTGATCAAGATGAATGGATACAGAAGCTGTGGTACATGTGTACCACATACAACGAAATACTAATCAGTCATAAAGGAGAAGGAAATCCTGCCATTCGCAACAACATGGATGAACTTGGAGGACACAATGCTAAGTGAAATAAGCCAGGCACAGAAAGACACATACCATCTGATATTGTTTACACGTGGAATCTAAAAAAGTTGAACTCATAGAAACAGAGAGTAGAACCACGGTTGCTACGGAGCTGGGGAAATGGCAAAATGTTGGTCAAAGGGGACAAACTTTCAGTTTTAAGTTCTGGGGATCTAATGTACAGCATGGGTGATGATGGGTGTGTTAATTTGATTGTGGTAATCATTACACCGTGAAACGTATGTCAAATCATCATGTGCACTTTGAATATATTGCATCTTTATTGCATAATTAAATATTTCAAAATAAAAAAGACACATGTATTAAAAAAGAAAAAAACTTCTTGATGTAAAAAAATCAAGAATCTTTCTGTAATGTCATTGAGGATCCAGATGTTTCCTGACTTTCTGCTCTGTCGTCCACCCTGATGGCTGGTTCTCCTCGTGACCATGGGTGGCAGGCAGCCTGGAGCAACAGGCCTACCTGTGTCTTTGTTCCACCTAGTGGGAGAGAGAACTTATTCAGAAATTCTCCTATATAAAAGCCAGAAAGCTTTGTTCTCAGAAAGCTTCCATCACATGTTTTCTCACTTGTCTTTGGCCCAGATTGGATCACCTACCTGTTCTTGAACCAATACCCGGGAGTGGGAGTAGCATCACTCTTAGATATGCGGGTTGGTTCCAGGATTCTGGGTAGACAATGTAAATGTCTAGTTGTGCGGAGAAGATTGAGTTCGGTTTGAACATGTCTAAGGAGCTGATGGGATAGCAAGGTGGAAACATGCTTAAAAGATTACATTTGTGAGTCTGGATTGTGAAAGGAACAGGGGAGGTTTTACTTTGGAATAAGTTCTTTAGCTCACTGATGGTGAAGCCTTTTAAGAACTTTCTGGCAGAGGGAGTCACACCCACCAAATTCTAGTTTCTTCTTGCATTTCCCAGCCCCCTTTCAATTGGCAGAGCCATGTGTCTTATCATGGATAGTGGCTATGAGGGAGGTGATAGTTTCTTCCAGGCCAAGGCAATAAAAGATCCATGCAGGATTTGCCCTGTTTTTCTCCCATGGGGAGACTGAGGAGGTCATGGATTCCAGATGGGCAGCTGGACAATGGAAGGGCCTCAGTCAGCTTGGGTCCCTGAGTGACTATGTGGAACTGAGCCCCTTGCTGACCCATGTAGGCCATTTAACATGGGGGAGAATAAACTCTTGTTGTGTTCATCCACTGACGTTTGGAGTTGTTATAGCAACACAACCAGTACATACGTCTTTTCATTATTTACTGTGATTCTGGAAGCACCTTTCTCAAACCTAATCCTTTTCTCCTTGCCTACTTACCCATGCTAGCCTGCATAGAAGTTTCTCTTTTTGATGTCTCAGGGACACCATTACAGATCTCAGTTATTGTGTTAATCTCTTGCTACTCACCAGCATCCATGCCATCATGGCTTACTGAGCTAAATAGGATTGTTTGCTTTAAGAAGATGGAGGTGAGTGGGGTGGTAAAATGTATTCCCTAAAAAAGCATGCCATATGAATCTAGTGAACTGGACTAACTAGGCTTATGAAACATTGGAGGCTAGAAAATGACAATCAAGGTTTGATAACCGATTTTGTTTAATCAGTACTATTTTTCATTTTTTCCCCTAAGTTAGACACTGTTTTTGTTTTTTTTAAAAAACCTCTTTATTGTACGATTGACATACAATAAATTGTACATATTTGTTATATATAACTTGATGAGTTTGGAGATAAGTATATATCCATGAAACCATCACCATAATCTATGCTGTAACCTATTCATCACCTCCAAAAGTTTCTCCCTGCCCTCTTTATTATTATTTTTTTTTCCTGATAAAAGCACTTAACCTAAGATCTACCCTCTTAGCAAATTAAGTATACAATACAGTGTTGTTAACCGTGGGTACTGTATTGTGTAGTAGATCCCTAGGACTTACTCATCTTGTCCAAGTTATGCACTGTTGTATTCAAGTTATGTACAAGTCATACCGTGATAGTTCAAGCTTAATAAATCTCTTTATAGCTACTCATGATATCAGATAGAAGATCTGGGTAATCTTTCTGAAGAATTATAACAAAGTGATACTTAGAAAATGAAATAGCCTTAAGAATCACAGATCCTCATGTCCCAGGGAAACCTCAAAACCTGTTCTTCATTAACACTGTAAGCCATCACAGATAACCCACCCACACCCCGTGAAATTTCTCCTTGGTTTGGAGCAGAGGTCAAAAATCGGGACTCATGTTTTCTTTGGCCCACAAAGTGTTTTTTGCATAACTGAAATAGATGCCAGCATTTAGGAATCAGGATGTTTAACACAAAACTTCTAGATTTCTGGCTGCTCCTTTAAAATGGGTGAACGTGGCCACGCTGGGTCTGTGCGAGCAGGGGTCTGGAATGGAAGCAGCTGAACTGAGGCTTCCCGCTTTCTGTGGCTCACACTTGGCCCAGTTCACCACTCCCTGTACTCACCCCACCAGGGTAGACAGACGTTTTGGTTGAAGGGTTTCTTTCTCCATTATCATGCAGATAACCCCTGGGAGAATTAATCCTGTCAGTAATTTAGAACTTACTTTCCTTTAATGACTATTCACTCAGTTCATTTATTCTGCTAAGCAGACACCTCGGAAATACTACTTGTCGAACGAGCTAAAGGAGACTTTGGAGATGGAGCTGTCTGAGCTTCACGTTGGCTGTACCCTGTGACAGACCATGTGCTATTGCAACTGGAAAGTCTTACGCAGCTGCTGCCTCTCCCGCAGCCTCCTTGTTCCTCTCCTTCAACACTGTTAGTGATCATTTAATTACTTTAATGATACTTACTGAGATTCTGTGTGCTAGATTCCTAAGGTTTAAAAATGAATGAGATACAGTTGTTGGCTGCCAGGAGCCCAACTCACTGGTGAGATTGCTATAAAGAAATAAGCGCTGTAATGTTGAGTATAGGGAGGTGAGAGAAACAGGTGACTTCTTTTTTTTTGTTTGTTTTTGAGACAAGGTCTCACTCCGTTCCCTGGGCTGGCTAGAGAGCAGTGGTGTCATCATAGCTCACTGCAACCTCAGACTCCTGGGCTCATGTGATCTTCCTGCTTCAGCCTCCTGAGTAGCTGGGACTACAGGTGTATGTGACCATGCCTGGCTAATTTTTTTTTTTTTTTTTTTGGTAGAGACAAGGTTTAGCTATGTTGCTCAGGCTAGTCTTGAACTCCTGGCCTCAAGCAATCCTCCCGCCTCTGCCTCCCAAAGTGCTAAGATTACAGGCGTGAGCCACCATGCCTGGCCCTGACAGATGACTTCTGACTGGGAGAGTAGAGGAGTTTTCATTGTGGAGGGCGCATTTAAACCGGGTTTTTGACTGATAAATAGGGGTTCTCTGAACTTTTACATTAATTAGCTAAGCTTGCCTCTAGTGTGGCCCAGTTTGAAACTCTTGTCACTACTTCTCAGTGGAGCCTGAAAGGTAGTCCTTACTTTGTGTGACACTCTGAGGACATCAAAGTGACCATGAAAGCCCAAACTGTGCAAAGCACTCCTAATAATCAATGGGAAAATTTAATCTTCATCCTTTAAGAATTTGCATCAAAATATTAAAAATTTCTCTTACTGTCGGTCATAAATGTATAGGAAAATGGAAAACAAGGTAAAACTAATATTTATTCAGCACACTGTATTTACATGTTAGAAACACTGAGAATTAACATGTTTTATTTCTTTGTAAAAACAGCTTGTCAAGAATAGCTTGAATAGTGCTGGCTTTCTTTTTGTTGTATAATTTACAACAAGGAGCAAACATCTTTTCTGTGCCTTGGGGAGTTCACATACTCAGGAGTCTGGATCAGCTTCCAGCTTTTCATCCTGAGTGCTTTCAAAGTTGTGAAATGTCTCCCAGAGTTTCTTTAATGTGAAGATGGTTGCCGGCGTCACTTCCTGTGGGAGATCCATCTTTTCTGTCACAACTGCTTCCTTGTTCATGTCAATAAATGCGTCTGCACTAAGTTCCTCTAGCTGCACACCCAGAGTCTCTTGGATATCAGCAGTGTCAACATTCCTATAGTAAGTTGTTTCTTTGATTCTCATTGGCTTCTGATTTGAACTTCATTTTCAGCATTGTCACTTTTTGTTTCTTTGGTGCACTTTCACCTTTGTTGGCCAGTGTCCCCTTTCGATTTACCTGTTTTCGTAAAATGCCACTTGGTCGTATCACTGGGCGTCAAGGAGTCGTCACAGCTACTTGCTTTGCTGCCTGTGCAGAACTGAGGAACAGACGTGCAGTGAGCAGTCACCACAAGACTTCAGAAGAGTAGCGTGGATCATCTGGGTGCTGGTCCCGATGAGCACCTGTTGTTTACATTGTGGTTAATGGACTGAAGAGCTGGCAGTGAAATTTGTGTTTGATGCAACAACTCCTGGTTTGTATGCCATGGTGGTAATGGAATGTAAACTGGCGTTGTTGAGGGATTGGCGTTTTCTAACCAAGCTGTGGGCACTAAAATTCATGCACATCGGAACTCTGTAAAGCAAGACTGTTTGTATGGACATCGTGAGTGGATTTGTCCCGCCCTTTGTTGGGAGTTCCGTAACTGTAACTCCGGCCACTTTAATGCTCTTGTAGCCCCTAGTCACTGTGACAACCAAAATGCTTCCCACATTTTCTATATGTTTGGGAGTGGAGGTGGGGATTCTTCCTGAGTTTGAGAGCCATTCTGGCCATTTCCACATTAATAAAGCAGGAAGTGTTGAGGGTAGCCACTCTGCTGCTGCTATACTACGTCAGTGTTCGTAGCAGAGTTCTGGGAGCTGGAGCTTTCTGAGTGGCCTTCCAGTAAGGATGTGGCGTCTGCCACTTCCCTCATAAGCTAGGTGAGGTAGAAAGAGTCCCCCACTGCCAACGAGGAGTCATGTGACCTAGACTCTAGCTGGACTTTGCACATCTCTCTCTGCCACTCAGCCCCTTTGAATCCTAATTTCCTCAGCTGTACGATAGGTTTCACGGATCTGATTGACAAGATTATTGGGCGGAATAAATGGGAAACGTGTATGAGTATTAGGTGAATGTGAGGAATGGCTGTGATGATGATGAACAGCTGAATCATTGGGAGGCCTTTCTTGGATTACAGTGAAATATAACAGAACCCTCTGATGTCTCAGCAAAACAAACATCCTCAGCTTTTCGACGCCCCCTCGTGTGAGAAGTTCACTGCTTTCCCATCTCCACATAGTTGGCTCTTTTCTCACTTAGCTCCCTTCGTGGTGAAATGCAGCACATTGACTCTCAATCCATTATTAGTACCTGAAGTAACTTTAACCAACCTCCTCCAGGATGATAGATCTTAGTTTTCATTGATATAAGGGAAACAGAGCACAAATGAGTTAGAAACAGGCTGCAGATGGCTCCCAGCTGGTAGCCATTTTAAATGACTTTAAATGTTCAGTTAGAGAGTTCAGCGTTATTTTCCAGGTCCAAGAATAAATATTTCAAGGAAAGTCAGTGTAAATATTGTCTTGGGTTGATCTCAGATGCTGAGTAACTTACCTGCGGATTTTAAATTTACGTCTGGATTGAAGAATTTGGTGAAATATGCATGTTAGTAGAATGTTGCTGGTTTGGCAAAGGTTTCCTTCATCTGTAAGATATTATCCTGTAATTGCTGCAAACCTGCAACATGTATAGTTTAGTGAACATTGGTAGATATGTTCTCTTTCCACATGGTACACTAATCTGGAATTTGTTGGAGATGAAATAAATCTATTATGACTTGAGCATTAAAGAATGTGAATGGAAATTATTTTTTATCATGGATGAAACTACTTGTAGAATTTGATTAGGTTTTACTTTTATTCTTCCTTTAGCAATTTATTTTTAGGACAGTGAACTTATTTAAATGATTTAGTGTATATCTCTAATTTTTTTTTCAATAGCTGACAGACTTTCTTCTAATTAAAAAAAATTTTCAAATTCAAGCTTTTGTAAACATTACTCTCCCTTCCCTCCTCTGCCCCTGGTCATGGCCTACAGAATCTAAAACCAAAACAGGAACATACAGTTTCATGTTTTTTAGGTACCTTCTTAATATGGAAAAAGTAGTACTATTAGTGTTGAATCAGGGAACATCACTCCCTGTTTATGAAATCTAAATATGAGTAGAAAGTTAAGATGACTATTTAGCTTCCAAAGCTGTTACATATCCGTAGCATGCTATCTTCATCAGGCTTTTCACGATTAAAAAATAACTTTATAGATGAACTATAAACTTATATATTCTTATATCAACAATCTTAATTTTAACTGCTTCATATATTTTAAAATTGATTTCTTAGTGCAAATCCTTTTGTTCCTATAAATATTATTCATCAAATCTGATATTAGCATTAGAATGAAGTTACATTTCAGTTATTAACCCCCTGTAAGAATGAGCACAGTAAGTCTGACAACAGAAATTTAAAACAGTTATTTATTCAGATGGTTATATTTTTATATGGACTCCTCTAAAATCTTCCCTTTTCTCATGACGTATAGGGTTGCTGTCTATTATAAGAGAGCAGATTTAAAAACCTAGCAGAGATTGGTAGAGTTGAGAAAAGATTCTTTTGTCAATGGGGATGTCCAGAAGTTGAAACTGACTTATTTGAAATAGCAGAAACATGTAGTAGCCGGAATTATGAATTAGAACAAAAATCTTTAAAATTCTTAAGGTGTGATTTAATATTTGTAGAAAATTATTCAAAATCAGTTGTTCTTAGAGCTTTGTTTTGATTTCATGAAGGTGGAAACAGGGACAATAATAAGACTTTTTGAAAAGCTGGAATTCACTTTAGGATTTTTTTTTTCCTCAGAAGATAGTCATTTTCTTCTGAAAGGTTTTGTGGCTTTTTTGGCATTCGTTAGTTTAACTGACACCATGATATTTATAGTTTTATTTCTGTAAGGAAGTGCTAATCATTTTTAACACGTTTCCCAACTTTCAGGTCAAATTTCAAACACCAAGGGGTATCAACGTATTATTTTGGGTAGGGGAGGTAGTCAGAATTAGCCACTTAATCAAGTTATTCCTTTTTTTTTTTTTTTTTTTTTTTTTTTTTTTTTTTTTGAGACAAAGTCTCACTCCGTTACCCGGGCTAGAGTGCTGTGGCGTCAGCCTAGCTCACAGCAACCTCAAACTCCTGGGCTCAAGCGATCCTTCTGCCTCAGCCTCCCGGTTAGCTGGGACTACAGGCATGCGCCACCATGCCCGGCTAATTTTTTTTTTTTCTATATGTATTTTTAGCTGTCCAATTAATTTCTTTCTATTTTTGGTAGAGACGGGGTCTCCCTCTTGCTCAGGCTGGTCTCGAACTCCTGAGCTCAAATGATCTGTCCGCCTTGGCCTCCCAGAGTGCTAGGATTACAGGTGTGAGCCACCGCGCCCGGCCTCAAGTTATTCCTTGAAGGCAAACTAAACATCTTGGATAACATATTGACTTACTTAAGAATTAAGGCATGTGATGGGATTCTGGGAAATGATTTTCTTATCAGGTTTTTGGGGAATTAATTGGATTGTGAGAAATGTATGATATGCTCTTGAAAAGTGTCAGTGTCTCCGTCCATTGTAGGATCTATAAAATGTGTCTCTAGCTTGTGATGTTTTTAAAGATGTCACTTTAGTGTTTATAGAAAATAATTCAAAATCATTCTTGGAGCTTTGGTTTTGTGAAGGTGCAAACAAGGATGATAAGATTCTTTTAAAAAACCAAAAAACAACTAGCTGGAACTCATTTTAGAATTTGTTTTTTTTCCCAAAACGGAAGATCATCATTTTTCTTCTCAGAGTTTTTTGTGGTTTCTTTGATTTCAGCCACATCTTCCTGAACTCACCTTTTCCAGTTCCCCTATTTACCTGCCTTGATGAACATTTAGGATACTTTTTTGCATAGCTTGTGATACAGAACCTCTGCCTTGCTTACTGCCATAATTCCTGCCTTTCTACCCCTTGCCCCCACCCCTGTGCCTTCCTGGGGCATGCTTGTCAGCCCCCAGCTACAGTAGTGTAGCTCCAGTCCTGGGGTTCCTGGGCCAACCTCCACCCACACCACCCCCTGCGGAGAACTTTACTTCCCCCTCCTGGTCATGGAATCCCTCACCCTGCTGCCAAAGCACATTAATAGTGTGCAGTGTCAAAGCCGTAGCAACCAACGTGGCGTCATTGTAGATGATGGTTGCGAAAGGTTCAGTGATAACTTCCTAAGAGGGATTCTGACTTCCTGAAAGTGAAGTAAGTATGGCCCCTTATCATGTGTAATCATTCATCCGGCCAGAGTGTATTTGTAATGTCAGCCAAACACAGGTACTTGGTGGCTTCCTGTGGTCCCCACCCCCAGGCCATGTATTGGTACCGGTCTGTTGGTATGTGGCTTATTAGGGACTGAGCCTTCCATGAAACTTAGGAACACTGGGGAGGTGCACCCCCCCCC
>RJWJ010016827.1:0-33922 GCA_004363605.1 Indri indri | reverse complement strand
ACACACACACACACACACACACACACACACACACACACCTTGGGAGTTTCCCAAAGCAGAAAAAAATGATTCTCATTAGTTAGCAAAGATAAGGATAGAAATAATGGATTTAAATTCAAACAAGAAGCATTTGAAAGATTGGAGAAAAATCTAACAGTAAGATCAACTGGGGAATGAAACCAATTTCTAGAAGAGATGATGGAATCAAAATTACGTGAAACCTTTAGGTTGCAGCTTGATGAACACGTAGTAGGAAAAGGAGAGAGATGAGACAGACACTGTCCCACTGGGGAGAGCTGATAAGATGACCTTTAAGAATTTGCTCCAGGCCTCTGTTGTAGAAGGATGATGTGTCCAGGGACTTAATGTTCTCTAAAGACACAAGCAAAGAAAACATGTGTGAGAAGTGAGCAGAGGGGCAGAGAGAGTCTAAATCCCTGCTCTTAGGTGGCCTTCTTTCCTCCATAGTGTGAAAAGAGAGGAGCTAGAGGCCATGCATGTGTGAAAGAACGAGGTGCCTGCAGGTGGGTGGGGACCATTCCTCCATTTATGTGTGACAGCTGCCTGTGCTGAGCCAGGGAGCCAAGCACAGGAATCCTATGTATCTTTTTCTCTCCCACTGGTGTGGAAACTCAGGGAACCTGCAAGCAGATTTTTTCATTATCACCAAGAAGTGCAGTTTTAAGGGCAGATAAAAGATATTTTTTCCTAGAATAATGGAGCAAATAAATGGTCCAGGGAGATTCACTACCATTTCAGGGCACAAAAAGGCCTAGGAGAGGTCATGGCTGAGCAGATGGGATAGACATTTTTTTTCCTCTGCTCAGCTCAGAAATCACTAAGGAGAATGTTGCCCTGTGAGTGGAATTTATTTTTCCAAGACAAATGAAGACCTGGAGAGAGTAATTGAGGAGGACAGAAAATGCCCGTGACCATTTCTATCACACCTTGGGAGCCAACTTGAATAAAGAAGTGGGGATGTAGAACTGATTATAAAAATGATACCTCAAAATGTTTTTATGCTTTAGTTTATAGGTTGCTTGTTCAAGTGTTAAAGTCCACTGTAAATAAATTTGTTCATCATTTAGCAGACTTAATTGCCAGCTTTTCATTGTGCGACTGGGCCATCTATGAAGTATGGAGGCCCTTGCATGTGCCTCTTTGAACGTCTGTCATGTGCAAGCACCTGCACGCTCTGTCATTGAAAACTGAATTTCTCAGGTGATGCTTTTCAAACAGCTGAACTATATGATGGCCAGCTATACCACATGTAAAAAACATCTTTGTTACCTACTGTTATGGGTTGAATTATGTCTTCCTTCTCTGAGTGGAAGTCCTAACCCCCAGTACCTTAGAATGTGACTTTATTTGGAGTCAGGGTCTTTACAGAAGTAACCAAGTTAAATTAAGGTCATTAGTGGAGACCTAATCCAATGTGACAGGTATCCTTATAGAAGGGAAAATTTGGACACACAGATACACATAGAGGGAAAATGATGTAAAGAGACATAGGGAGAAGTTGGCCATCTACAAGCCAAAGCGAGAGGACTTGTCAAAACTCTTACAGTCCTCAGAAAGAATTAACCCTGCCAATACCTTGATTTCAGAGTTCTGACATCCAGAACTGTAAGCCAAGAAATTTCTGTTGTTTAAGTAACCCAGTTAGTGGTACTTCATAATGACAGCCCTAGCAAATCAATAATACCTACTAATTATGGATTCATGTAGATCTCATTCAATCATTCAGCTATTGAGTACCTGCTGCGTATTAGCTATAGAGAATCCATGTCTTGGCCTCAAGCAACTTCTAGTCACTTGGTAAAGACAGATACATAAACCGACAGTTTAAAAATACCTAAGTAGAAAAAGAAGGATTGGGATGTATTCAACTCAAATATTTGCTGTCTACTATGTACTAAGCAGTGCGATTAAGAGTTATGAAGCATACTTGGAATCTGGCTCTGCCACGGCACTTTCATGGTCAAAGAACTATTTAATCTAGGTATTGGTTTCCTTATCTGTAAAATGGTGGTAATGATGTCTTTTAATGAGAATATTATAAATATTAAATGGGATAACAAATGTAAAATGTTTAATATAGTGCCTGAAACAGAATATATGGCAGATAGTATGATTTAGTGCTTGGGTAATATGTTGTAACTGAAATGGTATGCAGACAAGTAACTGAGTTGGGGGCTGACCAAATAACCAAACAGAATGTGTAGTCTAGAATTCTACCTTGCTATTCAGCTAAACTTTATTTATCAGTGTTGCATGGGAAGCACAGCTTGAGTTTTTATAAAGTTAACATACAGAATGATCTGGGTTAGAATTTCCTGCCTGGTGACAAGGCCCTGGGGACCTCCAAGCACTCCTCTGTTTAGAAGGAATAGCTTGGTTTGGGGACCTACAAGAAGAACGAGCATTCCCTTGGATTTGGTTGATTTTCTCATTTTGATCTGAGAAATGAAATTTCCGTGGGTGGTATCTTAATGATTTTCTTAGTTGTGATTTGGGAAGCTGGATGTGAGATTTGATGGCTAGAAACATTAAAATGATAAATTTTGAACATTTGGAAATTGTCAACCTTTTAAAATGACAAGCTTAAACAGAGTAGAAAAGGCAGCTATTGTTTCAGGAAAAGTTGAGTAGAGTAATCTTGGAATACAGTTCAAGAATCCTCTCTTGCATTTATTTCAAAAGCAATGACAGAAAATAATTTTAGTTTTAGTCAGCAGAAGCTTTTGGACAATGGATGTGCTGGAAATAGTTTTGGACAACGGAGGTGCTGGAAATAGATATTTTCTATCCCTGACTTTGTTAAGATAGGGATATTTTTAAAGCATAGGTCTCTATGGTTTCCTGCCAGGCAAATACGGTCATCAGTGCCTCATGTTCTTTCTTCAAAGAAGGCTCTGGTCATTCTTCAGATTGTGTAGAATTTGTCCAGACTAGGGATTTCAGGATCTGGTGGCCTATCCTTCACCCTTTTTCCTGTGAGACTTGGGATCACTAACAATCCTACAGCATAAGAAGGGTGGCAATTTCCCCCATTTCCATAAAAACCAAAGAAACATAAAAAAACAGTATGAAAAACTATTTCTATGGAAAAAAAGCAATAAAAACATTAGGACAAATCACTGAGGACGGAGTCAAAGGCTTTGTATTAGTCATTTGAGTTGGGGGAACATTGCCTCTCTCTGAATCTCTATGTCCTCTTTTAAAAAACCCAGACCTGAACTAGATCCATTCCAGCTTTGAGATGTTCCTGACTGTACATGAATGTATCTACAAAGTGGTAGAGTGATTTTATTTTTGTAGAAGGATTAACATGCATGAATGTCTTTCTACAGAAAGTAGGATTTTAAAAAATTGAATATTTATTTCATAAATGAGAAGAAGAGATTAAGAGAGGTTTGTGTAAAAGAGCCCCTAAGAGGAAGCAAAGGGGCAGGAAGTGTGGAAGAAAGAACTGAAAACATAGACCTGTCAGATTCCTCTGAGCCATCAAGGGAACTGATTAAATTCTGATGGATAAAAGTCTTTCTTCCCATAAATAGTGCCCTGGTACTGACCCCATCCTGACTGAAGTTTAATATACTCTATATCTACCAATTCTGGGGAATATTTCCACCACTTTTGAACTCTGAGTCAACTCTATCTGAAAACTTTAGATATAGTGGTTTTGAATTGATTAAAATAGCATCTGAGTATGTCATGCCCTGATCCAACCTATTGTCACTCACTAGGAGAGAGACTCCCTTGTGTGATGCTGGGCTCCTGTAGTTCTTGTGTGGAGATGGAACTCTTTTGCAGTGGCCACAGGAGTAATTTGTAGACAAATTGTCAACTTGTAATGATTAAGTTTAACCATCTGCTTCAAGCTCAGTTCACAGCCTTATAGCTAAAATTGGGAATCACCTTTCCAGGTTGGAATGGCTCGTTAGTACACTAGAAAAGAATAAAACCTGTGGTCATATAGCTGGTAAAGAAAGGGCCAAATGCCCTTCAGAACTGTTTCCTCAGCTTTACAGAGTTTTTAAAACTCTGCATTTTGCAGAGACAGTATGGGAAGAAATAAAAGCCTAGTCATCTATTCGTATTTGATCAGCTACTCCACATCTCCCTTAAAAAGTTGATTTTACCCTTATGATACAGGAGCCACATTGTCTTCCTGACAGCCATAGAAATCTCATGTAGACAAAACCCACTCAATACTCTTAGTAATGTGAAAACCCCATCTGGTTTATCGCACTGCCTGTCAGAAATCTAACTTGTACATTTGTGTAAGACCCTGAGGTGGATTTACCAGAAAGCTAATGAAGCTTAATTTTTAGAACCTTGAGGTCCTGGGTATAGCTTTTTATTTGTAATTCTGTAGTGTTTTGCTTAAAGAAGGCCCCCATAATTGTGTAAACACCAGGTTCCACAAAACCTGGACACACCTGTGGTAAGAACAATGTCATGGGGGTAAAGAGGTGGATGTTATTACCCCCCATAACCCTCAGAGCCCATAGTTCATGTCGTCCCTCAGAGATATGTACATTGGGGCTGAAAAAGAAACTGAATGCTTTTCAAAGTGTCTGCCATGTCTGTGAGTCTATGGCTTGAAGAACCATCCCCACAGAGGTTTCTAAACTGTGAAGCAATCTGGATCCAGAAACCCTTTCTGGAAGAGGACAGGTAAGGAAGTAGAAGCTTAGCCTTTTCTTCTGCAGTTAACAGGGAAGATGATTATTTCTCACATTTTCATGTGGGACCCCAAAAGATAATTTTTTTTCTGTTATCACTTCCCTTTCACTTGCTAACATTATGGTAAGTACGGTATCAATACTCAAATTGGCTACTAAGACTCCAAGTGATTTAACAAAGTTGACTTTGAGTGGGAATGACTTCAAAGGTAGTATCATTTAATTTATATTTTATTCTTTTAGTTCTAAGGTGCCACAATGCCCAGTTTTTTTTTTTTTAGAGAGAGCTTATTATTAATAGTAGTTTACTAAATTTGAAAACAGCATAATCAACTGCAAATTTTAAAAAGGTACCTGTAGTTTCTTATCTACCTTCAGATATATAAAATAGGCAAATAGTGCTTTAATTTTCAAAGAAGAGGTACTGTCTTTTAATTGCAAGTCTATGAAAATCAAGGAGACTTTGAAATTATTTTAAAGACTGCTTATGTGAAATTTGCAATATACTTTTGAAATGCGCCCCTGTCACAGCTATTGTCTGACTGAGGCTCGAGTTCCAATCTGTGCCTCTCAGCAGTCCGTGCTCTCATTACTGTCAGGTGATGTCACCTTCCTCGCAGCATCCTCCACATGTCTGCCATGAGCACATAAAGCTGCATCTCGCTGGAAAGCTCCCACTAGTGACTCAACAGAAATCTGAGTTCTTTCCCAGGAGGCTCTTTGAACTCCATGCAAATAAGCTTCCATTTCATTACTGACCAGAAGGTAGGTTTTGAATTCTGCTATGCTATGAATATTTGCGTTAATCTAGATGGACAAATTGAGGATTAGAAATGAAACAACAAAAGGCTTTTTTGGGAAATGAGGCGAACAGAAGATTTGGGATGGAAGTTATGAAGCCAAGAGCAGAGGCAGGAAAGGGAAGGTAATTGATTCCTCCTTCTTAATCTCTGGTCTCCAATTTAATCAGACATCAAGTCCCTTCCATTTTTTTTTGTTTGTTTTCTTATGTAATTATTAATACTTTCCTGAATCAAAACTGGAGGAAGAGGTCATATCACAACTTGAAGCTGTACTAATCTATGCTCCAACATTATATTCCTCAGGCATTGATTCAAATTAAGACAGCATTTGGCTTTCATGAGAGTTCTTGTAAGGGGTATTAATGATACTTTCTCACTTTTGCCTTATATAATGATATCTGCCCATTTTTACTTCACCAAATTTGGAGAGAAATTCCAAATAAACATCAAAGAAAAACACTATATTGATGCTTTTTCAACATTACAGATTATTTCTCTTCATAAAATTATTTTTAATTATTAAAAATAGGTTATTTTATTACATGCATTTGAAGTAACAGGGATAAAACATGCTTCTGAAGTCAGAATGTCAACCCAGATGTGAGGAACACATATGTTGACACCGAAGTTAAAAAGACCCCTCCAAAATGACAAATGATGAAGGAAAAGCACTATTACAGCAGTTCTTGACCTTTTGAGAATATGATCAGCCTGTCAGCACTAATGGTTTTCTATGTTCATAGCAAAAAGCTATGAGTGCCTACATTTGGGATGGAGGTCAGATGCTATCTCAATATAAAAATAACGAAATGGTACCCTGTCAGACACACAAAATAATTCTCCTACACTCTCTTTTCCCTTTTTTTCTTCCTTTGCAACATAGATGTACACATGTGTGTATAATATGCATATGCACAATGAGCCAGGCTCCTTTTCCTTCCACCATTCCAACAAATCCAGTCCCAAAGAGGATTCTTAATATCCCTAAAGGGTATTATGGTACCCAGAGTAGTTATTAGGACCAAAACATTTTTTAAGAGTTCTGAGAATGGAATAAGGGGTAAGAAAATGGAATGTAACAGGGATCCTGAATTAATTTGATCTATTTGCAACTCTTATGGTGTGCTAGAAGCTTTAGAGATTCAGAGGAATCTCTTATGGCTATTATAGTCCCCCAACTCTGCTACTCCCTGGCATTTCTCCTTTTGCCTAAAAGTTCTGTCTTTTCACCTAGCTTTCTTGAATTTATCAAAGAGGAGCATAGTTTTTTGGAAAGGTCCAGCAAAACTACATTTTCCTGACTCTCTGGGTTTTTATTAATGGGTCCCTATAAAGTGACTGATAGGAACTCTGGAGAATAACATTTGATTTGTACAAGAAGTGTATGCAACATGAGAAGAAGCTCCCTCAAAGTTCCCACTATTCCTTGGCAAAGATTGACCATGGTTATGGTTTCAAGGACAGTAAAAGAGAGAAGGTTAAAGAAGAGATGAATTCCTTCCAGAAGCGAGAAAGAAATAAGACTTTAAGGATGCTGCTGATCCACAGGAGTTAATAATGAAAACTCTAATAAAAATGTGGGAAATAAGAATTACAACTAAGAAAAACTACTGCTGTGAATGGCTTAATTAATCAGCAGGAACTATAAGCACATCAGATACTATGATCAAGTGCCCGGATATAGGAAATTTTAGTGGAATAAAACCACCTACCTTAACAAGGGGAGAATCAACTGGTCCATGCAAAAAAAATTGCTTAATGCCATTAAATTGATCTAGCAAGCAAGAAACAGAAATTGATTGTCAGTTTGGCCTGAATCAAGAGATTATTCCATAGGCTTCTTTCCTATACTAAGTGTTGTAATAGTCATAGACTGTATTAAAAACTATTTAAGGCTAAAATTTCAATTTGTAATTTTTTTTCTTTTTTTCCTCACTCCATCAATTCTATATTTATTGTACCAGTGATGCCACAAATCTGATCAGAAAATCATTACCAGCCCCTATCCACTCCCCCAAATATCCTGTATGAAACAATTTAAGAGTGATTTTTTTTTTCATTTCTTCTCTTATGACCCAGCATCCTAAGGCAGGGGCAGCATTGTATGAGGACAGGCAGATGCAAGAAAGTACAGTCAGGTCTCTGAGCTCTGAAAAGGTACTCTTTCAGGTCTTATAAGTATCTCCAGGGATTCTTCATCTTCAGGTTGCATTAAGTCAAAGATTTCCATTTAAATTTTATATCTCAATGGATAAACTCCATATTAATCGCCTCTGTGGGTCATGTACTTCATGGCACTTCTCTTATTCCCAGTCATTTGACATTTCCTCCTCAGGGTAGCATGACATACATGAGCTATCTCAGAATTTCTTGAATAAATATTCACTATAATCATTTCAAGGGAGGCAATGATAAGTCATTGGCACAAAGTGTTATCTGAATTTTCTTGAGTTTAAGAAATTTTTTATGGCTCAGCAAATAACTGGGAGTCAGGCACTTCCTTCCTTCCTCCTCTATTTTGCCACTGGGGAAATATGCGTTGTTTTACCTCAGTGATTTCATATGCAAAATGGGAATAATTATACTTTTTCTTTTGCTCACTGGAGGGTTAAGAGGATTAATGCTTTTTTTATTTAGAAAATACACATACTTCATGAATGAAATGTGCTTTAAGTGAGAATTATTATTAGGATTATTATCATCAATAAGGATTTAAATATGTTCTTTGTCAAATAGAATCCTAAAAGTTAGAATTCAAGCTAATAAATTAAAACAGTCTTGAGGGGATATGAACTTGAGTGTCTGTCAATGACAATTGGATGCAGTGAATAATCCAATTTACTTCAGGAAACATGTAGCTGTGGCAGGGGTGAGGAGCAGGTATGAGGATGGGAGACTAACAAAGGGAGCATATAGATATTCATTAATTCCTTCAGGAAATAGTGGGAGGAAAAAGAGGGGTCGGAAGACGTATTTACCAAGAGAGGAGAGAAAGGAACTGTTAAAGGATAAAATAAGGAGAGAGCCCTGAAAAGTAAGAATGACTCTGAGAAATTGGCAAAATTTACAAAGCATAGACTCGGATGTTCGGGAAATGTCAACTGACTGACAGACACAAATGAGATTCAAGGAGAAATCAAGGGGCTGAAGAGAAATAAAAAAGAGCCGCTCAAATTATTCCACGATTAGAACTAAAGTTTTACTTAGGAGGAAAAAGAATGGTGGAAGAAGCATAAAGCTGGGAGAAACCACTTAAATTGCCTCTGAATTCTATACCCCCAATTAAATGTACTTGTTTGGAGAAAAAAACTAAGGTGCTTGAGAGGCTGGGGATACTGTTCTCTGAAGATGGGTTGAAAAGCTTGGACTCTTCCATCTGGGACGTAGGAGGTGGAGCAGGCACGTGATTTAAGTTGCTAATGGCACCATTAGTTCCCACTGAGAAAGTACAAACTTATTCTCTGAATCCCATAGTTCTAACTGAACAGAGCTCCCCTTTAAGAGTGCAAGAGGAGGGGACAGCACATTTAGAGAGCTCAGTAATCCAATAGGGGGTAATAACTACCATGTGAGTACATATAAAAAGACAAATTCAGATAAGGATTCTTGATTTTGATGTTAAGGTGGGCAGATAGTGCCTTTCATCAGCATCTCCCTTGGTGCTCCTATCAGAGCTAGACCCATAACCTGGGTGGACCAAGAATATCATTCATTGCAGGAATGTATATATCTTTATATCCTAGGTAGGAAATAACAATTTTATGTTTCACCACCTTTTGATATGAGGTCAGCATTCCTCTTGCTAATGCAACAAGTTTTCTTCATGCACAGCTTTATGCTCATGGACCAGAACAGGTAGGAAACGTATAGGAAGGGCACACCAGTTTACCCTCCCTGTGAACTCTGGGGGTGGGGAGGTGGTGGTCTGAGGGTTCCAGGTAGGATTCTGCAGTTGCTGCCCACCACAGGGTGGCAATTTGAGCTTAAAGAGGAAGGCCTGAACTAATGGTGCAGTTTCATCAACTTCTGCTTCATCAGAAATAACACTCAGAGGACAGTTGTCCAAGGTTAGCTTCAGATGTAGGAGGTTTCTGAGATTCCTGTGTGGGCTTTCTTGAAAAAGCTATGTGTTGAACATGATAATGGTGTAATATTCATTTATTTATTCAACATGAATTTTTGAGTACTATTATTTTCCAGGCAACAATATACAAAAATAGTCCTGTTCCACATGGACCTAGCAAGATGGGACAGTGGCTTTTGTCTCTAACTATACATTAGGCGCAACTTGGAAATTAAAAATGAAAACAACAATAACAACAACAGCAAAACAATATGAGTCCTCCCTCCCACCACCACCAATACATGCACAGACACATGGAGAGTTAGTTTTATTGGCCTGGGCATCATTGTTTTTAAAAATCTCTTAGGATATTTTAATGTTCACTCCGAGTTAAGAACCCCTGATTAAGAGAAAAGACTAACACTAATACATGTAATAGCAAATGATGACTGTTATGATAAGGAAGTAAGCCAGGCATGGTGGAGCATGTCCATAGTCCCAGCTATTCAGGAGGCTAGGGCAGGAGGATCACCTGAGCCCAGGAGTTTGAGGCTATAGTATACTATGATTGTGCCACTACACTCTAGCCTGGGAAACATAGAAGACCTCATCTCTAAAAAAAGAAGAAGAAATACACATGGTACAATGGAAGTTTGGAATCTCATGGAAAAACATCTATCTATAGTAGATGCAAATGTTTTAGGATTTATAGAGTAAATGCAGCAGGTCTGAAGGTTATTTTTTTTTTATCAAGCATTTTACCATTAGTGTTCCATATAGTTGTAAAATTCGCCTTATAATTGTCTCGCCTAAAAAGATCAGCGTTAAGGCAATCAGTGGGTGATAATGTACAGGTTTCTCAAAAATCCCCTGGATCAGGATATATTAATATATGCACTTCGTTTACTCATATATTAAGGCAGGAAAAAATACAATACAGTGCACTCCTATTAGGGTAAGGGAAGGAAATTTCTCTTCATATGCTCTGGGTTAAAAACAAAATCACTGGATTGGCATATGGGAAATTAAGCCAACTTGGATTTTGGAGTGTTGCTGTAGAAACTGATAATAATTGGTCATCCAAATAATCACTTGTCAACCATCTACAACTGGATTGAGACCTAGCATCAGGCTTAAATATTCCGGTCTGTTGCAGGTTGTGTGAGATGTCGTTTTTTAGACAGCATTATCACGTGGCGATGCCTGAACTACTGTCTTGGTGAAGGTCCTTTTTAATAACAAAAGACTCTCACACACATTGTGGTTTCTCTGTAATAGTGCTCACTACTGGTCATGGAACTACTTTCTTAAATCACATGGGTCACATAGACTCTTATTTGAGCTGTAGATATGGGCAGGATACTAAATGAATGACAACTCAACCTGAGGTCACAGGTTATCAAAACCATATCCAATTGCACACATGTGCAATTTTCTTCTTCTTAAAGTCACCCTCTTTTTTTATGGCACATTTTAGAGTAGTTCTTAGCAGAAGAACTCCTTGTTTATTAGTAAATAATTGACTTTATCTTTAGCACCTAAAAACAATGTTACCGGCATACTCTAAGAGGCATGGAAGTTAGAAAACAATATTTCAGAGCAGAAAGGCCCATTTGTTTTTGTAATTCAAATCAATGTAGGGAAACATCATTCCCAAACAGATTTTTTAATAGTGACTTTTGGGCCTCCAGCACATTTTTCACAATTATTATCTGATGCAAACACATCAAGATGAAAATGTAAGTTTTAATTTAACTTTCTATGACTAGGTCTTCAGTGTAAACAGCTATTTGTGCACTCCATTCATTAAAACTAATCAGAGCTCTCCACTGACCTGGGGGCTCTAGGGCTGGATATTATCAGTATTGTAAGACATCTCAGCTTACAGTGGAAGCTAAAAAATTAACCCAGAGGCAACCACTGACAAGCAAATGTTCTGTGGTAACAGGTGCATCTTTGTGCGGGGAAAGAAACCCACACTGACCCTGCAGCGGTAAGGGTTGGGGGCAGAGTGCTCAGCATGTAGTTTTTTCAGAAAGCATAGACTCAAGGTCTTTCAGAGAAGAAACTACAGGTCACTTCCTTTGCTATTTATGCCTAAAATCACTTCTTCTGACCTTCTCAAACTCAAGGGGACATAATTTAAGCTCAACATGGAAGTGTCCGATATTTTGGCATCGTTAGATAATATGCCCTGTTGGTAAAACAGTGAAGTATTCTCACTAAGCAAGTGCTCTGCACTCATGTGTCAGTTGTCACCAGATGCACACAGAAACATGCTTGTATTTTAATCAGAGATTTACATACAAGCAAAGATCGCAGATGGTCTTCAGTTCTTATGACATTGTCCCAAGAAATGCCAGGAGGCTTTAAACATCCGGGATTTGTGTCCTTTGGCAAAGCATAGAGATAAATGTTTTTCATTTTTGTTAACTACATATGGTTTTATCTCAGGGAGGTGTTCTTCCTTTGTGGAATCTCAGGAAGAAACTGACAGTATCTACTTTTCTTATGAGTAGAATGCTTTGCATTGTTACCAGGTTTATAATTACGTGTTTGTGACTTCATCCTCTACAGCCTCGCCCCATGAATACAGATAACATCTTACAAAAGGGAAGGCTGGGAACAACTCAGACAGACAGGGTGGGAGGAGAGGGAGGCTGATGTGCTCAGTGACCATCTCCTAGTGAGGCTCTGGGACGGCCAGTGGGGGACTTGGCTCTCCAGGTTGCCGAAGCAGCCTATAGTCTGAAACACTGCCCTTCTGTTTCATGGGCTGTGAAGCACCCTTGGGAAGAAGAAGAAATACTCAACCTATAGGTTGACATTTTATTTATACCACATCTCTTGTTGAGTCATTCTGAAGAACCCGAGGTGGCCGTGGCATTCCTTCTCTTTATTCACTTGGTTACAGTTTAAAATTTGAATAGCTGTTTATGCTGGAAGGCTGAACACCCAATCAGCAGTCTTTGAATTGAAGCTGTATTGTTCACTCATGGAAATGCCTGTTTCATCTGTCAGCTCTCTTTTATAGTGAGCCTAATAATTTATGCTTGCTAAAGATGTTTTCTGACCTGTGATTCCATTGCCAGTTAGGAAAGGGCTTTGGCAGCATTCACACTTCCTTTCGTAATAGGGGGCCAGTAAGGTACAATTTAGTGAAATTACTGCTCCAGTGCACTAATGGTGCCCAGACCCAGACTGAGGGAGGGCCGAGGGATGGGGTGAGGGACCCTATCCTTTAAAGAGGGCCTCTAGACTCCAAAGAAAGATACCCTGGAAAGGGGCCTCTTTGGGAGCCGTCTCCCTCTCCGAGGTCTGCATAACCCTGATGGCTGATAAAGTTAACGCACCCGTAGAAATACCACAGGGCCCTACATGGGACATTTTACATAGTGTCCACTAACACAGATAAAAATAGATCATTTTCACCCAGGAAGTTTGCATCATCTCTTCAAACGTATCTTATATTTTTAAAAAGAGTGTTATGATTCTATTAGATAGAGTGACTAAAAAGAAAACCACACGTGATAAAAATCCTTTGTGCCCTTCAAAAGAGAGGATCTATGTGTGCTTGAACTATGTATTCTTTATCGTATTACTGCTGAAATTACATTATGTTAAGTGAGACTTCTTTAAATGGGCCATCCTGCATTATAATTATAACCTTTTCAGGTCTTTAATTTGCAAGTTATTGGCAGACCTGTCCTAAAGAGAACTTTTCTAATTGCAAATGGAACTATTCTCCAGGTGAGGTGTATTTTTTTCTTTTTTGATTCTCTCATAAAACTTTGTGTTTATTTCTCACAAAGCATTTATTTTATCCTCTGTAAAAATCGTTTGTGTGCCTGTTTTATACCTTACTAATTTTGTCAATTTCTTGAGGTTGGTGACTTAATCTTCTTCATTTTGTATTTATTGCAGCCCTTATCTTAATGCTATTCTTTTAGGAGGGATTTAATGAATAATGGCGAATTGATTTCAAGAATATTTTTAGCAAAACATCTTAAATTGAAATAGAATCTCTCCCTACATTTTCTAATTAGTTTGAGAAACAGGTCTGAATATATAATGACATTGATGTGTCTACTCGGAAAGCAGACTTCGCCTAGGATATAAAGTTTAATAAAATGAGTACATAAAAATTGCAAATAAACTCCTCAAAGATGGAATTCCAAGAGATTTTTGGATGACTTTTAAAGAATTTAAGTAAACTTTTTGAATAAGATATTTTAAAAGTTGATTCTTACCTACTTTTGGCTTTAATAATTCTGGTATGAAAAATGCTGAAGGGTTATAGGTGTGATACTGACAGTACAAATAAAGGTTCCAAAGTATTCTTAGCCGATAATAACTGCCAGTGTTCTAGCACTTTGAAGTTCACAGAAGGCTTTCATATTGAGGTAAACCTTAATAATCCCTTTCTATGGATGGCTTCTGAAAGGTTCCCTGACTTGCTTGAGGTCATTAAATGAGCAAGGAGAGAGCTGGAGCTGAGTGTGAGATAACTCCCTTCAGTTACACCTTGTTTTTGTCTTTCAAGTTGTCTCCTTTTTAAAATAAATAAGTAAAAGATGGTGTTTACCATCTTGTTTAACTATAAACTTCTGCTCTGGAGAAACTTTGGATGTCAGAACTCTTTTAAAGAAACTACGAAACACACACAAAATTTTATTTTACAATTGAAAATCTTTATTTTATTATTATTTTTGTTGTTAATAACAGCAAGTTAAAGAATTTATTAAACTTATTATGAACTACTAGCTCTGTGAAATAGACATTATTTCTATTCTAAAAACAAAAAACAAGGCGCAGAAAGAACCAGTGGTTGTCCAAACATCACACTTAGAAAAAATTGACAAAAATAGGTCTGCTGTAATCAAAAGCAGGTTTTTTAACACTTGTTCTATGACATGATTTACTACAGTTACACAAACATTAACAGAATTAAGTATTATGATAGTTTACACCCATCTCCAGTGCTTTTGCTAAATAATTAGTAAGAAGTACATGAAGCTCCTTGCCCTTATCTTCAAATCCCTTTCTCTAATTATACCTTTTCTTGAACTACTCTAAAGGAGCAATGGACATTAAGAATTGGTTTTAATTATGTATTTTTTTAAACTCAAAGTTTTGGCCCACATTACTTTGGACTTGTATCTGATAGAGTGTTCCATTTTACTTTTATATACCAAGTTCTAAAGTCCATTGACACTTAAACATACTTTATGAAAAATAAGAAACAATTCATTCTCTAGTCCTAACTAGAAAATGTTCAGAGAAGAGTTACTGAAATGAGGAAAGGGTTGAAGAGTGCTTTCTGAAGGCAGATCAACTAAAAGACAAGATTCAACTTCAGTCTAGAAAGATTAAGGCTCTAAGAATGGGTTGTGTCTTGATCAAAGTTCAAAAATTGCAGTGTAATATTTTTAGGGCTAATATGGATATATTCCACAAACCCCATAACTCTACTTGGGGGATATTTCTTTTAGATTATATATATAATATATATATTTCTCCACAACAAATCCCTTACTTTGTGATCATTGCAGACACTTTTGTGGGCTCCCTGCCCAACTTTATATTTCAAATAGTTCTTACATAGTACCATTCACTAGGTAAATCCTTAGTAAATTTTTATTTAACTGAACTTAACTATAATTTTCAGGTAAATATGAAGCATGGTTTTGTGAAGTGGCTAGCATATTTATGGATCTTGTTACCCTGAAGAAGTGATGATAGGCTTAAATTCTCAGCAGATTAAAGAAATCTTTAGGTGGAATTCTGGTATACCTGTAGTTGATTGTTAAGGAACTTAGAAATGTTTGCAGGAATAAATTACTTTTGGAGGTGCAAATGATCATATGTCCTTTCATAGAATGGTTCTGGCTTATTGGACTGGATAATCCTTGGTTTGACTTAGTATGACATTATTTTTGCTGATATTTTTACAAGTTGTACTAAATGTATGAGGAAACTTCATTTATCAATTTCTTTTAAATGTCTTGTCAGATTACAGTAATTATGAAATATTATCATAAATTTCATTCTAGCTGGTATTATTTTGATTAACCTCAAATAGTTTATTTGCTTTTTTGGTCAGATGAGGACTTGAGAAAGCTAATGTGTTAATACACTTTTAATTCAGTGTTAACAGTGGGAACTTGGGATTCTGTCTTTCCTTCCTGCCTAGTATCACACTGTTCATCAACTAAACTCTTTGGCTATGATCTCAAGGCCTTCTAAGGGAGCCCCACCTAGGCTGCCAACATAGAGGGATCAGAAGTAGATCTCCAAGAACAGCTTGTGGATTGCTTCATGTTATGACTTGTGATAGTTGAAAGCTCTTGTTACCTATCCCCACCTTTTTTTTTCTTTCCTCTCACCTTCTCAGTCCCCTATAGAGATATAAGCACCACAGCTACTAATAAAATAATTTGGCTTTTTGTAACAGATGGGAAGCTCCATCTGGTGTAAACATGAAGAAGGATGCCCTTGGTGCTAGTTAGTGAGAAATGTGGGAAGCGGGGACAAATTCCTGTTCATAAACAGTGTGCCCTGTGATGAGCTCCTTATTCATTATAGGTTATGGCAATTACTAAGCCCTCAAACACAGGCATGATCTAAGAATAGATTGTGGCTGCTTATGAACCACAACTCTTCTGTTGAAAAGTAGCTACTGGCGCGAATGTGCATTGCGCAAATAATTCTTCTACACTGACTTTAAAGAAATTACAGAATCCCAGTTGGGGTATTTGCATAGATTAAAACTATAGCCCAGTGTCATGCATATAGTAGGCACTCATTATTGAATGAATGCATGAAAGATGACCAAAGCGTAGCTCAATTAAGTCTAGGTGAGCTGGCGAATGGTAGAGAATGTCTGGGACGTTTTTCTCTTCACATCTAAAAGATGAGAGTGGAGGTTGGGAGTGGAGGTGAGTGGAGCATAACTCATCTCCAAGGGTGAGAGTGATAATGCCCCTTGCTTACATTTACACTTTTTTATTTTCCTACCCAACAATTGCGTTAGTTAAGACAGGGGAAGTTAAGTTTGGGATAGCTTCTGTGAAGGTTCTATAATCTGGGTGACTCTGAAGAAAGTAGCTTAGTTTGTGGTGCTTTCCTAGTTGAAAAGGCATTTTGTAAATCCTAATCATTAATTTTTATTATCATGCTATTTCTATTATTCTTCTTTCTACAGGCTAGGCAGTGTGCCATGCTTTCTTTGGAACAGATATCACTTCTCCACAAACAGAATCCTTTGGCTATCTCTCTTTGGTTAGCTATTTGATGAAAAGATTAAAGAATAAAGCTGTATCTAAGACCTATTTTGTAGCCTACATATATTTACATAAATTCCTTGAAAAGTAAATAAAAAGAACTACATGAATAAAATAGTGAAGATATGTGAGATCCAAAGCAGCTACTTATTTGAGGGTTAGAAAAAGACAGTCTTGTGTCATTACAATTAAACTGAGTACGCCGGTTCATTTACTATTTTCGGTGAATTTTAATTGAGTTGTGTCTCATTTTTATAAATGTTGTCAATCTTCATTTTCTCTGTCTCCCATGCACCAACTTAAACACGCACACATGCAGATCCACATACCATCATGTTTTGGGAGAGTCCTGTCTACAGATATACACCAACACTAACTTATACACAGTGACACATAATGCTATAAAGACTAAAACATCCAACCTTGATAGAACACCCATAAGACTGGAAAAAATAAAAAAGCCTTCTTTTAATGCATTTATTTTATAGGCACAAAAGCTCAGCTAGTAATCAGTTTTGATAACTTTAGATGTCTGTTTCCCTGATGTAATGACTAGACTGAGGCAATAACAATACTTCATTATGCTATTCAAAGTGTACGGCAGGATTCAGTCAGAGCTAGACTCAAAACCTGGCCCACAGCTGAAAGCAGAGATGATGCATTAATCCACAGCAACACCCTCTCCCCCACTGCTCCCCTCAGCATTCAGCCACTAATAATGGATATCATTTTTCTTCATAAAACTGGTGGTACTTGAATCAAGCACATGACAGTTAAGGTTTGTTTAGTTTTTCAAGCAGGTGATTACAGGATTGAACTTCCCAAGTGAGAAGCCAATGGAATACAAATAGTTAAGAACATGTTTAAAGGGGGAAAAATTGTCCAGCCCCATCTGTCAAACTGTGCATATGACATCATCAGATATTCTGCACTTGTTTGCAGCTATTCAGGCCGGCCCGCCCTGCAGTCTACGCTTTGTGTTCCAGTTTCCTTTACAGGGCCAGCGGGCTGGAAAATTACCACATGCTGTCACAGTTAGCTCAGCCAGGTCTTGTTATCATTGTTTCCAAGGAATCCATTCATTCCGTTATTTTACATATTGGGCAGACGTCTTGCCACTGAGGCTTGGGCTGCAGTAACTTGAAGGGCCAAACGTTAATGGGCCTCTATTGTTGGCAGAATGGCAGTGCAATACGTGGGAAAAAATACCCAGACAGCTCCCTGACACTGGTTTAGGACCTCTAGACTTAGGGGGTAGCCTGTGAAGATCTTTTATGTAAACAAGCCTTCAATAAACAATGAATATCTCCTGTGTCAATATTCATAACCCATCAATAAAAAAATATATAAATCTTCAACTAGAAAGAAGCCCAAATGTATTATGGATGATGGAGCTTTTCCTTAAAATAATCTATAGAATGTGGGCAAGTCTCCTTCTAAACACAGCTAATTTATGGGTGGGAGGTGGCATTGTTGAGGCTTTGAGGAAAGAAAGGCATTTGATTTGGGGCTGGCAGTATTCTCATTGCAGGAGATAATACAGTGTGTAAGTTTTGTGGCTTCCACCACTATTAGACTGAAATAAAGACAAGGGCCTTGGTGACACATTACATCTTCACCATGCTGGCAATTTAAAGAAAGTTAATGAAAACATTTGAAAAGTTGCCTAGATAAAGCTTAACTTTAGGATGGATTATGTTGTTTTGATTAATTAGAGCATAGATGAGAATAAAGTTAGCAGCATTGGAGACACCGCAGCAATACAGAAACAGGGAAATCCATTTTTTATAAAAGATATATAATAAGGCTGCAGTTTTTGTTATGGCTTTTTTTAATGGGATATATTCACTGTGTAGTTGCAAGATAAATCTGATCTTTTGATCATATAGCATATTGGAAATGGATCACAAAGTGGTATGGATGTTCTAATTTTTATTACTAGCCTCAGAAACTTCTTCCACCTGATTTATTTATTTATTTAATTTTATTTTTATCTTGGACAGGAGAAGTCTTGATAACTAGACCTGGCTGTTCAAAATGGGATAACATATGGTAGTTAGTTAAATCCATTGGCACTTAGAAAAACTTTAATTCAAGTCTTATCATTTTAAACATTCTCATGATTAGCTCAGCTGTTACTTCTGCTAATTTGTTTCATTGATTCTACACAGAGCTCCAAATGGCCCTGTAGAAGTTAACATTAGAATGGTTCTTATTCCAAATCATTTGAAGAATTAGAACATGAGGTTGAGCCCTTGGAGTCAGAGGATTGAAATAGAAGGAGATGGGAATAGTCTGGTCCCAACAAACACAATCTGCACCGTATTTAAGATATTATATACTGTATTAAAAAGTTGCTCTATCCCAAAGTCAGGTTTGCCATTTTGCCTTTTTTACAAAACATATTTTAATTTTCACTAAGATCATTTTCGTGTCTGGCAGCTGATTTTAAATGTTTCACCCTTTCTGCTGACATTAAGAACCAATTGAGATAAATTTATTTTTCCATAAAAGTAATATATATCAGGACTAGATTTCCTAAGACAAGCCCTTCGAGCAATCATAATCATTTTGTAAACTCTTGGTAATGTCATCTTTGAGGAAAAGGTTTCTTGAGTGTATACAATGTTACATTAAGATAAATATTAAAATGTCCTTTCAAATATAGCGTTTCAGGGAATCTTACAGAATTTTGAAATCAGATTTTTTAAAAAGTAGATAACACCCTTTACAATTGGTTCATTCTTTTAACATTTCTTTCAGCTTTCAACTTGACTCTTATGCCAGGTTTCTGCAAGATAAAACACAAGTTTTGATAAAGAAGTCTACCTTGACCTCTAAGTTATATTAGGCACATTACTTATGATACCCCAAAGTAACACCCTATCTCTGGATTGAAAGTGAGCTTTTGGTTTAATCCAAAATTATTTAATAAAGTAGACTACTGAATGATATATTATCACATTTAAGAAATGCAATAAATTAAAAGACAGTTTTTCAGTAACTCTAAAGAACTGTTCCCTTAAGTAACACCCTACATTTATCACCACAAAGTATATGTCAAGCTGTATTGTTTAGCAATAAATTCAAAACAAAACTAAGTTATGCTTTCAAGTTCTTTAGAGACCTCACATTAATAGTAACTTTCACATGAAAACAATTTATGAAGAGAATTTTTTTTGTTGTTGAGACAGTGTCTCTCTATGTTGCCTGGGCTAGAATGCAGAGGCATCATCATAGCTCACTGCAACCTCAAACTCCTGGGTTCAAGTGATTCTCCTACCTCAGTCTTCTGAGTAGTTGGGATTATTGGCATCTGCCACCATGCCTGGCTAATTTTTCTATTTTTTGTAGAGATGGGGTCTCGCTCTTGCTCAGGCTGGTCTTGAACTCATAGACTCAAGTAATTCTCCTGCCTCGACCTCCCAGAGTACTAGGATTACAGGTGTGAACCATTGCGTCCAGCCAAGAAATATTATTAGTAGTGGCTCTTCTTACAAAAAAATCTAAATGACTACAGCTATCTCCTGCATTGAGGAAAAATAAAGGAGCTCGACTCTGCTAATCAATACTCATAGTTGTTTAGAATCAATTAAAAATTTCATGCAATATATTGTCTACCTGGGAGAAATATTTTCCATTTATGTATCCAGTCAAGCAGTGATGTTCTCAAGCTCAATTTCTCCTTCTTTGTTACCACCTGGTTCTTATAAAGAACATATTTCCAAGACATCACACCAAAATAACTTAAACTATTTTTTTTTTCCAGATGGGCCTTCACATCACATTAGAAATTTTTTATAATATTAACAATTTTCTTTCATTTTATATTAGAATCATATAATTTTAGAATTTGAGTTGCCTAACTAGATATGACCATGCAATCATTTCAGCAATTCTCATACCATATTAGTGAAAACAAATGCTAATATAATAGGATGCTAACATGAAAAGCTCTAATAGAACATGACAAAACTTTTCATATTTTATTTATGCATTCTGGTAGTTCTTCTCCATTTCAACATTTTCCACTTCAGTTTATGGGAAAGTAGCATGGGTTTGCATGTTTTTGAATATCAATTAAGTGATACTGTAATACAACAGTAATGCAAAAGTTAACTGCTATCATTTTGCTATAGAACCAATACATTTCTCTTGGTCATCAAATCTTTATTTGAATGATAACGCTTTCATTGGTTTTGTTATTTATTTCAATTTAGTTTAGAAACTGTTTTCAAAAGGAAAATAAACTCTTTGTAGTTGAGTATGAAGATGCAATAAGTTGAAGAAATAATGCAATTATCTTGGCAATTCACTGCCTTTCTCCTATTCCAAGAATCCATACAATAGAGATAAAGGTAAGCTTTTGCCTTGAATTATGTAGGCAATGGCTTTCGTTTTATACTCAGATTCTCTTTTATTGCACACAACACGTTCATCCGAAGACTCTTGCCTTTATCCCCGTTCATTTGAGCAGCGTTGCTAGCAATATTTGGTGAGAAAACAAACTGGAAGGGAGTAGTCAAATGTCTCATCTTGAGCATTTACCAATAGAAATGAAGAGGGAAGACATTGACAAAGGGTCTTTTGGATCCATCTCACTTTTATCAAGAATTGCACTGGGTTTAAATGCAACATCCTCTCAGGCAAGAAGAGATCTTGTCCTAATGGCAAAATGCTTTAATCTTTTCAAAATTGCTTTGCACTCTTAAGATATCAACATTACTCAAAAGGCATAGCTAAAAGAAAGAGAATTTATTCTTAGTATTTGGAAGAAAGCACAACCCTCCCACCCCTGATGTATATATATAGTGATCTACAAAATCAAACAGGAAAAATTTTGGCCACATAAGCACCTGGAACTTTTCTTTTCTACCATATACCACACTATCATGCAGTAGAGACACAGATTATGCATTTCAGTAAGCAGGAGTTACACAAGGTCAAAATTGCCTTTGAAAAATCTTTTAGGGAGGCATCACATTGGAAGATATACCTATTTATTCTGTCTTTAACAGATCCAACACAACCTGTTTGTCTTTCACACTCAGATGAAGATAAGATGAAGACAGTGGCTTGTGTTTAGTTGTCATATCTTTAAAATACTCAATTGTTCTGTGGTGAGATGTTCACATTGTGAGTGGCAGGTGGAAACTCAGATTTCATAATTTCTGGATCATGTTTACTTCAAGATGTGTTATCAAAGAGAAGAATGGTGGGCAGTATTTACGTTTTTTTACGTTTCTCTCTTTCTTTTCCCCTCCACTATCACTTTCTCTTTTTTTTGGTGTGAATGAATACAGTTAACAATGAGTTAGTGTGTCTATAACTGCCTCTGCTGCAATTGCTTGGCTAATTTTCTGTCTTCCTTGATAATGTAGGCTGCCTGAGCACCAGGAGTAAGATTTATCTTGCTCACTATTGTATTATTGACATCTAGTTCAGTGGCTGGCATGAAGCAGATACTCACAAAATATGTGTTTAATAAATGAACCAACCACTCAATCAATTTCATGCTAGTAGACTCATGCACACTTGTCCTAAAAGCAGAAACTAAAGATATTTCACACCACAAATGCAATCGATATAGGAAACCCTTGGAACCATTGGGTATAGGGGCAACCATGCTCCAATCCTGGCATTGATAGGAGCTGGGCTGAGAAACAAATTAGCCAGCTCCTGACCTGTCCTGAAACTAGGAGTTATTGGAGTTATGGTGTGAAATTCACAGGGCCCTAACTTGTGTAAAGAGCACTTTTAACCTACTTCTGCACAGCCTTGACTGGATTCTTACACTCCAATGTGGTACTTTATTGTATGCTCCTTTCTCCAGCCAAATAACTACATGGCTGGAGGATGGTAGGAAGGGAGTTAATGGACCTAGATCTCCAACAGATCATATGAGTATATGACAAATTTCTTCTTTTAAAATGGTTTTCATAGGAATATGTTAGGAAAAAGTGCTCTAGGGGGTGATAAGACATCACCAAGAAGATGCTGCCTTTTTACCCATTTGGGCTAGCTGGATCATCGCCAAATGTATACTGTTTATCACAGCACATGGCCTTGCATAGGAGACATGATTTATGCATGTTTAGAATTAGCAGTGGAATGTTGCCAAACGGGCTTTTTTTGTGTGATGGGCTTCAAGCCATGACCAGAGAGACAATGTAGAAATGGAAGGAAAATGAAAGTCTTGGGCTCATCAATATGCATATCTTTTACACAGCACATAAATGACTTACATATAATACACTTAGTTTCCTAGAAAAAATAATTTTCTTTTCTTTCAGTGATGGCAATACATCTCGGGGAACCAGCAACACAGGAGCAGGCCTAAGGTTCCCCTTTTCACATTCGGGGAGAGCCATGGTAACCTGCCCCTGCCCCCACCTCATCCCTGGGTAAGGAGTCCTGGAGCCTTCTTTCTACCCACATCTTGACAGTGGCAGCTCTGGGAAATCTACAGTATACATAGTGTTCTGTGCTTCCTGAGGTTATTGTGCTGAACTGGGTGAGTTTAAGGGGGTGGTCATATAATAAGCCAGAGAGGTTTATGGCAGAATATCTTCATTTTGCTGGAACATCATGAAAACATAATACCTGATCAGAGTGGCCACATGTAGAGAGTTGTAGCAATTCTGTACGTATGAGGACGAAGTAATTCTTTCTCAAAAAATCAGGGAAAGGATGGAAGGAAAATGAGGTAATTAGGAGTGTAAATACAGATTAAGTTGTTTTTACACTTGAGTTCTCTAATTTCATACTTGTATGACTTTGGGCAAGATACTTACCTCCCTCATTCTTAGCTTCCTCTTCTGTAAAATGGGATAATATTGTCTTTTAGGATTGTTGGGAAGATGAAACAAGACAATGCAGTTAAAGTGTGTAGACATTTTCTTCCTCCTCAAAGTTGGTTTTTATGAAGATGATGGAAGCCTGCCTTAGACCACTGATTATTTCTTTCTGAGTTGGAGAAAGGCATGTTTGTATATAATACTGCATATATGAACACAAAATTTCTTAATTAGTTCCAGGGGACATATTTTGGTACATAGATACTTTAAGAAATGGAAATTTTAGAATTATTTCTAAGCTATCTTTTAGGATATCTCAGAAATTACATTTTATGCTTTCTTAATTTTCTATTGTAATTTCAATTATTGTTCAATTGTCTTTCAAATAGTTAAGATTTTTAAAAATGTACAACCAATTACTTAGCTAATTCAAATCTTTTTTAGAATAATGTAGGATGCAAATGAATAAATAAGATTATTAAAAATGAAATAGCAGATTATTATACCTTTACTGATAATATTCTTCTTGATTACTTGAAGAAAATTAAAGGACTATATGTTACCTGCATTTTGTATCCTCAGCAATGCGTTTTGAATATTCATTCATTCATTAAACCCTGTGCTCATAATAGTAATAATTCTTCATTTTTACATATGAAACACACCAGTCATTTTTATTTTAGAAAAATCATTTTCTCTTCTTCTAATTTTCTTGTATATCTTTTATCAAAAGTGTTGATATGATTAATGCAGTCTTCCTAGTCAGATCAGTTAGGATTAAAGAAATCAAACAACTTATATTCTTGAAATAGTTCCAGCATGTTACCTTATTACCAAAATCTTGATAAATTAAGTGATCTTTTAAAAGGAGCACATTTTGTACCTGGAAGAGTGGGAGCCATGAGCCAGACCCACGTCCCTGCCTCTTTCTCCACAGTTTGGTATTATTTGCCACTCCTTCTTAGGTAACAATTCCTGCCAGATCTCCCACACGGGGCAAACCCACTGGGACCATTTCAAGATCTTTTTGAAGCCACCAATCTTCCATACTGTTCTTTAAGTAGAGGATGACTTGAGTTGTGTCATCTCTTTGGGTTATAGCAGAGTTCTTATGTTTCTATCTTGATATTTCTATCCTAATATAATAAAAAAGTAAGATCCTCAGAATGTGTTTTAAATGTTTATATTATTATTATAATATACCTGGCAAAATTACTTGAAGCATCACAAAAGCCCCTGATTTTATTCATTTGGAAAATCCTAAGAAACTCAAACTTTTTTTGAAATTCTTTCCTAGGATGCAAAGTAATTGCCCTTTATTTTGGTGTTTGTTCATCTCTTTTGTTATGTTTTATTTTGTTTTTGTATTCATGGCTTATTAAGGGTAGGGCTGCAGGAATAGGCTCACTTGATAATTTTACAAAGCCTTACATGGCTTACTGTTTTAATTCTGTGATTAAAAATTTTTGAAATAGTTTTAATTTGAAGAGAACTGGAAAGTCATGTGAGTGTCGATTCTTTTTCTCGGAGGACAGTTAACTTCTGGAGCATACTTATAAGCAAAGCTTAACTATTTGAAGAGATGGGGGTCTGGTTTTGGGACCATTTCAGGATATTGTCTCAAGCTGTCCATTCGAGATTAACCATTTGGGATTAGTTTGGAATTGGACTATCTGTTCCAGTTAAAGCAGAGGTTTTTATACTACCGTGTGCATCAGAATCATTGGAGCATTTGTTAAAAAGGCACATACTGTACCCACCATTAGAAATTGCTAATAGTAGATATGAATTGAGCCCTAGGAATATGTTCCTTAAAAAATCCTCTATGCGATTTTAATGAATGCAAACTCTTTATTTAAACAATAGCTTTAGAGAACTCCAATGTCCTTCTATAATCTGGCCATTGTCCTTGTTGCCGGGCCACAGATTGGACGGCATTGAAGATAAATTTCAGATAAATTCGTCACTCTTTGGATAAAAACAATAGGCTCGTCCCCTCTGGAGGGAGTGGGGAGGGCACTGAGGAAGAGACGGGCAATGCCTAGTGGAGTGGAAATCCTTCAAATTTCGAAGTTCGATCAAACTTCCAACTCTGCCATTTGCTTGCTGATTGAGCTTGGACAGGTTATTTGACCTCTTCAGGTGAATCTAAAGCTCATCTCAAGAATGGCGATAGTGTCATTGTAGGGCAAGTGTACGATAATAGAGGTGTGTGATTATGTCAGACAGGTAATGGGCACTCATTTTAGTCTTTGCTTTTTCTTAGAAGTATAATATTAATATTCTTCTGTCCCAGAGACAAGAAACAAAAGGCACTGAAATAGCCTCCGATTTTGTGATTCTCAAATGCCTTGAATGTGCTCATGTTTCAGCGTAAGTGTGTTAACATCTGAACATTTACTTGTTTTCTACTCCCATGGGTGTCGATCATGACTACTCCAATATAATGTCAACTGCTGTCATAATTTACAATCTGCTTCCTTTTAATCTCCTTATAAAATGTTGGCTGTTCTATAGGTAAACACTTCAAAATGATTTCAAGGTGTCAAAGTCATTGCCATATTGAGTTTTATTACAGAGAAGCCAATGCCCAAGCTGTGATATTTTCACAAGGTAATCTGTAGTCTGGGTACTTTTCTAGGTTGTTTATAATGATATATGCTTTAAAAATAAAACTCAACATAACTAAAAAAAGAAATACTTGACTATCTTTTCTTTTTTGTTAGCAAATATTCAATTCTATGACATTATTCTAAATTGCAATTTTTTTCTCTCTTTTTGCTTCTAAAACTCTAAATTTGGACCTCTATAGAGATACTGAAATTTGGACAATGATCTTCAAGCCCCAATGCCACACCAATATATTGTTAGGATTTTATTCTTTTTTGAGACTGAATTATCTCAAGTAACTTTTCATGTTGTCACTAACTATAATTGCTCAGTTCTGTTGCTTATGAAATTGTCTCTAGTTGTATTTATACAGTTATTGGCTCACCATAGAACAAAATTAGTCAGTACATTTTTCAATGACCTATCTTAATGATTCAAGTAGAACAAACACAATACATGTGGTTGCAGTTCATTTAAACAAAAAAAGTGGCTTCTGCATATCCTACCTGTGAGTTCTGTTGTGATACTGTTTCATGTTGACAATACAGTTTCTGTCTTTATCAGTTAAGTTTCCATCAGTTGAGCGGAAAACAGCATATCTATTTTTCTCACACTGACACAAATGTTACAGACAATTGCCAATATGTTGGGGAAGGGTGGGGTAGGTAAGGGACACCCAGAATGACAAACATGAATTTATATTTTTCCTTGAATCAGTCTAGAGTGTCAATTTTACTCCAGATTACGGAAACAATTTTATTGATCTTATTTCATTACTCTTATTTTATAATGAATATGTGTAGCCTGGAGTAGAATCCAAAATTGATATGAGATTTTATGAAAAAATGTTAAAATATTAAGAAAATGTTAACTCAATGGTAGACCACTTTGGGCTAAATTCAAAGGCCAACAGGAGTTTAATTCACTTTCTCCCGTGGGAAAAGGTGAGACCAAGTATCTTCACGAATGAATTCAGAGATCCTTGGGAAGCAACATTATTTCTGCCCCAAATCTTCTTTTACCAACTGGATAGTGATAATTTATTCACATAAGACTTTGATTTCTCTTAAAATGCAAATATCTCTGGGAAAAGTAATGATTCAGGCTACCAGCTATCACTTTTTGTGACTGAAGGATGTGTTAGCTGTTTCTAATATGGGGAGAGCAGGAGGAGCTGACTAGCCTCACTTCACAATTTTTATCAACGAGTAACCCCAAGAACAATCTTTTCATCAATCTGTCATTGTATGTTATGTCAACATAACTGGTCATCTTATAGTTATTTTTTTAACCTCATACTGTGGTATGTGATTCACTTTTTGGTGTGCCTAGTTTTATTAGGATGATGATCTTTTAAAAAATTCTGTTACTCATAATATGCTACAGTAAAAGAGTGCCTTAACTCCATTACTCAACTCTTGATTGTGTTAAATTTACAGACAATTACCCAAACCTTAAATCCCCAAATACTTACAGTGTAGAAAATATGCCTCTTTTTCATTCCTGCCTATTTTATAGGTTTGTACTTTATAGTTTAATTACAAAGTCTTTTATGTTATGGTTTCTTATTTCTCCTTTGATAGATTCTACTATTATCTGTCATATTTAATATCAGGAAGTTAAAATTATTTTTGTCCTCAGTTTTCTTTTTCTTAGTTTCCCACATACTTATTAATTAAACTAATTAATTCTAAAATGAAACCTATTCCTATCTATGTATATAATTCAGATAGTTGAAATCATATCTTTTCTGGCCTAATGTGGTCATTTTAATTTAATTTCTTTCATCTATTTTTATTCCTTTACTGCCTGCTAATGTATAAGTGCCATAAACACTACCTGTGGCTAGGGTGAGTACAGTGTTGTTCTTGGGGAGAGAAATTACCAATTGTCTCCCGTTTGGTTGCAAGAAATACATCTCATCACTCTTGTGTTTCATACTTTCCAACTTTAAAATTGAGATAGCAATGGCTTGTTTTTCAACCTAATTAATTGAAGAATGAGGATGAACATATATGTAAAGTTCATAGAATTGCAGAGTTGAAAGATATATTATTCTTTGATCATTTATCTGAAAATGTCTGCATTTTCTGATTCTGGGGAATAAATGAATACATATTTTTGCACTCAGTTTAAAATAAAATAAGTGGAAACTTCTATAATACTTAGGTTGTTTTTGTTTGTTTGTTTGTTTGTTTGTTTTTTACTTTTCCTCATGGAATGTTCAGCATTCTGGCTTATTTTCTCAATATAACCTTACATTTTCCAAGATGAATGTAATTTTCTTAGCCTCTTTCTCCTTTAGCCTTCCTTTTGTTCCTGTCTTATTCCTAGTGCCTTATAATATTTCACTGAAGTAGTAAAGTATAATTTGGCATCACTGAAAGAGTCATTAACATGAAACTTTACCATACCCTTCTCTGGACCCTTTGTAATATTGAATTTGTGAAACTTAACACTGATCCTCTGCATTACTATACTTGGTACTTTGCTTTGTCCTGTTTGCAGCTCTTTAGCAAATTTCTATACTCTGCAAAAATGTTCATTTGGCTACTTATAATCATTTTCTTTGGGACAGTAACTGCACTTCACTAAAACCTAGCCATTTTTGTTGGCTGTTATTTGTAGTCACCCCTAAAAAAGATCTTTCTTCTATAAATAGAAACATCCTCCTACTCATATTTCCACATATATTTTGATTTTTTATTGTCTTTTCTTTTGGTAGTAAAGATAATACCAATGAAGGTATTGGAATAAACTTTTAAAACTTTTTCTAAACATATTCATTTATGTCATTTAATTTTATCCCTGAAGGACTCTGCAAAGTAGATGAGATGATGTTATATCCCCATTTTATAGATTCATTTATTCTGCAGGTATTTATGGGACTTGGACTCTACAAGTATTGGATTCTACAAGTATTTATGACAGATTTTAAGTGATTTTGGTTAGGATAATGCTAGCCGTTACAATGAACAAACTCTAAAATTTGAGGAACTAAGCAAAGTAAAAGTTTATTTTTTTCTTATATAGCACTACAATGCAGGTATTCCTTGGTGGTGGCAGGCCAGAAAGGATGTGAGTGAGGGGCAATTGAGCTCCAACCATCTTTCAAACACCCAACTAGTGGAAGGCTCTAACGTCTTCAACAGGTGGGATCAAATATTACCGGAGCTTTGATGTGGTGAAAGAGAGCGGTTAGGAGATGGCACATCTGCTTCTTTATCATTTCAACCAAAAAACGACACACATCACTTGTGCTCGCATTGGTGAAATAGGCACTTTAAAATGATGCAAAATTTGGTCACTACAAAGATTTTTTTCCTGTATCTCCCATATCATCCTCAAAGCCTTAAAATCCCATTAGTTCTTAGCTATCTTATGTAATACAATGAATGGGATTCTTTTATTACCTTGTCTTCACAGCCTTTGGTGGGTACCCCAAGCACAGTAATTCTATTTTTCTCCAGATAACTTATTTTTGTTTTCTCTATGGTTCATCATTTGTAGTACTTTTTGGAAACTACTTGTGGTTTATTTACTTTTAGCCTAACCTAATTAGGTGTGTTGTTACCTTTTTAAAAAATTATTCTTAGCTATTTTCTTGATGATATTATAAATCATTAATATGGTAAATTAATTTGTAATTTGTACATTTTAACTTCATTTTATAAATTTAATATAGAAAGTGACAATCAATGATTTGTGAAAGAAATGTCAATAGACGTGTATGTTTTTATCATTTAATTAGAAACCGGAGAGAATTCCTGAATGGTCCCTACTTCTGTTTTCTAGTTGATTCTGACCTAGAGTGTCTATTGATTTTCACTTGTGTACTCAGGGGTGTTTTTCTCTATTTAAACCTTTCACAGCAACTTTTGTTATGAGTCACTGGAGATAGAACTCTGTTAGTAAACATTTTTTGTTTTTTTCCTCTACCTGAGGTTTTCTCCTGCTGAAAATGTTAATGATTTTTACCATTGATTATTAGAAGCCAGTATTGTCTTCATGTGAAAGGTTGGGTTTTTCTCCTAATTCAATATAAAAAGTTGTTATGATTCAGGCTCTGGATAAGTTTGTTTTGTTGGCACAAATTCCCAATACAAAATGTATCATAAGAGGTTTATTCCTGATGCTGGGAAATTTTTTCCTGTAGAGGGTCAAGCTGGGATGCATTCTATCTAGGCTGGACTTTTTGTTTATTGTTTGTTATTTTGATTATTTCTCATGTATCCATTAAAATAGCACAGTTTAGAATGTATGTGTACATACGCACACACATACAGACTTGTATATGTGTTTAAATGTATGTTGTTTTCTAGCTTTACCGAGGTACAATTGACAAATAAAAATTGTATTTATTAAAGGTATATAATATGATTAATATTTTGATATATGTATATTTTGTGAAATGATTATGACTATAAAGCTAATTAACATATCCATCACCTCACGTATTTTCCAGGTTTTTTTGTGGTGAGAACATGTAAGATCTATTCTTTTGGCAAATTCGATTACACAATCAAATATTAGCTACAAACTCATTGTTGTACATTAGATCACCAAAACGTATTCATCCTGCATAACTGAAACTTTGTACCCTTTTACCAACATTTTTCCATTTTCTCCATCCTATAACCCCCTCAAACCATCATTCCACTCTCTCCTTCTGTGAATATGACTATTATAGATTCCATGTGTGAAATCATAAAGTATTTGTCTTTTTGTGCCTGGTTTATTTCACTTAACATAATGCCTTCCAGTGTCATATGTGTTGTCTCAAATGACAGGATTTTCTTCATTTTTAAGGCTGAATAGTATTCTGTATGTGTGTGCATGTCTGTGTGTTTATGACATTTCCTTATGCATTCATCTGCCGAGGACTTAGGTTGATTCCATATATTGGCTAGTGTAAATAATGCTAAAATAAACTTGGGAGTCCAGATATCTTTTAGACATACTGATTTTATTTCCTTTGGATATATATGCAGAAGTGGGATTACTAGATCATATAGTAGTTCTATTTTTAATTTTGGAGGAAATTCCATACCATTTTCCATAATGGCTTTACTAATTTACATTCCTGCCAACAGTGTGCAAGGGTGTCCCTTTCTTCACATCCTTGCCAACACTTGTTTTCTTTTTTTTTTTTCTCCTTTTCATTTCAAAATATTATGAGGGTACAAATGTTTTTGGTTACATGTATCAATTTTATTTTGCTTGAGTCAGGATTATAAGTGTGCCCATCACCCAGATAGTGTTCATTGTAACCATTGGGTAGGTTTTTGATAATAGCTATGCTAACAGGTGTGAGATGATATCTCATCATGGTTTTAATTTTCATTTCCCTGATGATTAATGATATCGAACATTTTTTTTTCCATATACTTTTTGGCTATTTTTGTGTCTTCTTTTGAGAAATGGTCTTTGTTCATGATTTACTCAGACAGTGCTTTTGCTCTTCAGTTGTTTGAGTTCATTATATATTCTGGATATTTACCCCTTAACAAATATATAGTTTGCAAATATATTCTCCCATTCTATAGATTGTCTCTTCACTCTGCTGATCACTTCTTCTGCTGTGCAGAAACTTTTTAGTTTGACGTAATCCCATTAGTCTACTTTTGTTGCCCGTGCTTTGTGGGTCATATCTAAAAAAATCATTCCCCAGACCAATGTCCTGGAGCTTTCCCCCTATGTTTCTTCTAGCAGTTTTATAGTTTCAGGTCTTACATTTAAGACTTCTCACCGTTTTGAGTTGATTGTTGTCCATGGTGTGAGGTAAGTGTCCAGTTTTATTCTTCTTTATGTGGATATTCCGTTTTCCCAGCACCACTTGTTGAAGAGACTGTCCTTTCCCCATTGTGTGGTCTTGATATCTTTGTCCATGATCAATTGACTGTAATTGTGTGACTTTATATCTAGGCTCTCTATTCTGTTCCATTGGTCTGCATGTCTATTTTTATGCCAGTATAATGCTGTTTTTTATTACTGTAGCTTTGTAGTGTATTTTAAAATCGGGTAGTGTGATGTCTTCAAATGTGTTCAAGATTGCTTTGGCTATTGAAGGTCTTTTCTGGTTTCATACAAGTTTTAGAATTTTTTTCTAGTTATGTGAAAGATTTCACTGGAATTTTGATAGGAATTGCATTTTATCTGTACGTGGCTTTGGGTAGTATGAATGTTTTAATTATATTAATTATTTTAATCCATGAACAAGTGATATTTTTCCATTTATTTATCTCTTCAATTTCTTTCATCAACGTTTTACAGTTTTTTGTATACAGATCTTTCATCTCCTTGTTGAAATTTATTTCTAAGCACTTCATTTATTTTGTATTCTATTATAAATGGGATTGTTTTCTTGATTTATTATGTAGTTAGTTTGTTGTTAGTGCATAGAAATGCAAATGATTTTTGCATATTGATTCTGTATGCTACTATTTTACTGAATTTGTTTATTAGTTCTAACAGTTTTTTGGCGAAATCTTTAGGGTTTTCTATATATAAGATCATGCCGTCTACAAACAGAGACAATTTTACTGTTTCCTTTCCAATTTAGATGCCTTTTATTTATTTATTTTTCTTGCCAAATTGCTCTGCCTAGGAATTTCAGTACAATATTGAATAGAGGTGATGAGAGTGGGCATCCTGGTTGTCTCCTTGATCTTAGAGGAAAAGCTTTTAGCTCTTCACCATTGAGTATGATGTTAACTGTGGACTTGGCATACGTGGCCTTCATTATGTTAAGGTACATTAATTCCCTATATGTAATTTATTCAGAGTTTTTATCATAAAAGAGTGTTAAATTTTCTCAAATGACTTTTCCACATCTATTGAGATGATCATATGATTTTATTCTTAATTCTGTTAAGGTGATGTATCACATTTATTGATTTGCTAATGTTTAATAAACCTTGCATTCCTGGGATAAATCCTACTTGTATATTCCTTTTAATGGGCTATTGAATTAAGTTTGTTAGTATTTTGTTCAGGATTTTGAATCTGTGTTCAACAGGGATATTGGCTGTAATCTTCTTTTCTTTTGTGTCCTTGTCTGGATTTGCTATAAGTGCAATGCTAGGCTCATAAAATAAGTTTGGAAGTATTCCTTTCTCTTCAAGTTTTTGGAAGAGTTTGAGAAATATTGGCATTAATTCTTTGGTAGAATTCAGCAGTGAAGCTATCAGACTCTGGGCTTTTCTTTGTTAGGAATTATTTGTTTTATTACTGATTTATCTCCTTACTCATTGGTCTGTTAAGATTTTCTATTTCTTTATGATTCAGTATTGATAGGTTGCATGGTTCTAGGAATTTATCTATTTATTCTAGGTTATCCAATTTGTTGGCATATAATTGTCTATAGTAGTCTCTTATGATCCTTTGTATTTCTGTGGTATCAGTTGCAATGTCACCTCTTTCATTATAATTTTATTTATTTAAATCTTCTCTTTTTTCCTTAGTCACTCCAGCTAATGATTTGCCAGTTTTATTTATCTTTTAAAAAATTTGATTTCATTGATCTTTTCTAGTCTCTATTTTATTTATTTCTGCTCTGCTCTTTATTATTTTCCTCCTGTTTACATTGAGCTTAATTTCTTCTTCTTTTTTTCTAGTTCTTTGAGGTGTAAAGTTAAGTTGTTTGTTTGAGTGCTTTCTTTTTTGTAATTTAGGA
>RJWJ010016826.1:0-33950 GCA_004363605.1 Indri indri | reverse complement strand
TGGTGAAAGATCCACAGGATGAACAAACACACCAAAAAGGAGATAGGTACCGAGCTAGAGCTGCAACAAGTGACCAGGGATAGACAACCGTATCTTTAAAGTTCCCTGTACAATTTCACTTTTTTAATGATTCTGGAAAAATTTATTAAGTGAATATCAGCAGTAACTTTATTTTGTTAAAGAATCTATGGATTATGGATCAAGGGTATGGTGTGATGGGGCTATTTTTCACTATTAGCCTTATAGAACAATTTGACTTTTTAAACTATGTATATAAAACTTAAAAATTAAACTTAGAACCAAGTATATAGAACATTGTATCATGTTGTATGTAAAAATTAGAGAATGCATAAAAGAGGGCTTTGTAGTAATTATAGAAAGAGCTTTATATCAACAAAACAGAGACATTTGATTTTACATTAAAGGAAAAAAATTGCCGTGGATCAACATGCCAGGTTGTATGTTGTCAGCTCAGCACTGTTGCCAGCTTCGCCCAGGTCAGTTTCAGCAGAGAATCCTGCTGAGCCAGCATATCAAGGCTCCCCGACTATTGATACCCAGTCAAGCTCTCCTTCCTCCACTTGATCCCTAACCCAGTTCCGCTCAGTGATTTTCCATCCACTCCCGCGTCCTGCTGTTGGCTGTAAATCCCCACGTGTTCCTTTGCATTTGGAGTTGAGGTCAGTCTCTCGCCTTTATTGCAGTAGTGTGGACCCCTAGCGCAAGTCTTGAATATGTTAAACAGGACCATAGGGAAGAAGGAAATAAACAGAAAGATTAGGCTACATCTACAGAGAATATTTAAATTATTACATGATAATGTAATAATTTAGTAAAAGGATTAATTATTTACTAATAATTTAGTAAAAGGATTTGGCTAAAATTAGATTTTTCCTTGCCATTGTTAAAGAGAGAAATTTTTGTGCCAGACATTTGGTAAAAATGGTAAGAATTCCATTCCTTGTTGACATCTTTTTTATGATCCTACGAACATCTCTTACCTACCAAGAGGCAGTTTGCACGGTGATTCTGAAGTGGGGTGGCAGGGCATCGCCTGTCTCCAGGGCGCTGCTTTCTGAGTAGCTTTTGAGCTGTGCGGCTTTTCTGTGCCTCAGTTTCCTTATCTGGTAAATGAAAGTAAAATAGTCCCTATTTTATAGGGGTTTTGTGAGAACAAAATAGGGCAATACTAATACATCGTTTAACAATGCCTGGGACTTGGTAAGTGCTCAATGAAGCTACAATAAACGCGCATCTTGAGTAAAATCAGAGGAAGGTTTACCATGAAAGGAAGGAAGCTTCAGCGAAGGTCCCCAGCTTGCACAGGTGCCTGGGAGTGGCTGGGAGCTGCGGGTGGCTCCAGGTGGTGTTGGGAAGCCAGATTACCATCAGGAAGCATTTCTGGTGAATTGCCTAAGGCGATGTCAAGAAAAAAGGGACTGGGATCTCCTAGGCTTCAGTAATTTGTTGTTCATAGATTTTTTTCCTCCTTATTTGAAATAAATACATACTTTCACACCTGATTTATTTCCAATTTTGCATTCTTTTTCTTGAAGAGAGCCCCCTAGACTGTATAATCTTCAAGGCTCACAAAATCTGGATTCGCCCCAGAAGAGTATAATTAAATCTACACTATAATCCTGAAAGGTGGATATTACCACTCCTTAAATGCTATCCCCACAAACAGGCAGGAGGACCTGGCAGGGCTTCAATTTGAACCCAGATCTCTCTACATCCAAAACCAAATTCTTCCCATTATCTCCAACTTGCCCCCATTATGGCATTACAAAGGCCTGAGAGAGTGAGCCCCAGACTAGGATATTTATACACCAATGTCCACAGCAGTATTATTCACAATAGCCAACAGGTGGAAACAACGTACCTGTCCATTGGCAGGCGGTCAGATAAACAAAATGTGGTATATCCACACGACGGAATATTATTCATCCTTAAAGAGGAAGGAAATTCTGACAATTGTTACAACCCTGAGGACATTATGCTAAGTGAAATAAGCCACTGTCACAAAGGGACAGATATATGATTCCACTTATATGAGGCACCTAGAGTAGTCACACTCATAGAGACGGAAAGTAAATGGTGCTTACCGTGGGCTGGAAGAGGGTGACACAAGCAGTTATCGTTTAATGGGAACGGAGTTTCAGTTTGGGATGTTGAGAAAGTGCTGGAGATGGGTGGTGGTGATGGCTGCACAACAGCATGAATACACCTAGTGCCACTGAATTATGTACTTACAAATGGTTAACATGGTAAACTTTATGTTATGCATATTTTACCACAATAAAAAAAAAAAAAAGGAAACTCAAGCCTGGAATATAAGGCCCAGGCCACAAAAAATTTTTCTAGCTTTTAGTGCATAGTGGGCATGAACAGGGATGACAGGAAGTGTTACGCATCCTTCGTAAAAGAATTTTTCTGAAGGTCTTGAAAGGTGAAACAGAGGCGTCTGCTTCCAGATTCCTTGCTGCCCGCGTTACACACATCCACAAGTCGGCCGGAGGACTCTGCAAACAACCCACAGTTCAGAGTTACCTCAGAGTGAGACCCAGAGACAAAGCATCCATTTATGCTGTCTTCTAGCTAGTCACAATGGAACATTTTCACAGAAAGCCACCTGGAGGTAGAAGGCTTGTCACTGTATTTGAAATAAGCAGGTTGCACAGCAAGGCCCGCCCAGGGGCTGACAGTCAGTACTAACATCCATCCCCAGGGTTCCAGCTGGTTCCCAGCCAGGGGTGCTCAGCGTTTCCTCTCCCAGGAGTGTTCTGAGGTGCCGCGGGGCAGGCCTGGCTGGGTCAGAGACAGTCGTTCTTTGCTGTAGATGAGTGGCTGGATCCGGGAGAGACTCAAGGTAAATACAGTGAGTCAGTGGGCTCGCATGGCTTCCAGAGGTCAGGGCAGAGCTGAGGACGGTCCGTTTCTCGATCTCTGAAACAAGGGCCAGGTGAGGGGCGGGGTGCAGGGGCACCGCTCCCCTGAGCTCTGTGCCGCTCTGTCTCTCCTCCTGCCCCTCGGCTGAGACCCCTTGAAGAGCGTCAGACTCCCAGCTGGAGTCCGAGCCCACGGGCTGGGGCTCTGAGCAATCGTATGGTAGGGTTCTCTGCTGTGAGCCTGACCAGTCTGTCTGAAAATGTAGATGGGATGACAGAATCTTCTGATTTTTTAGGAACAGAGAGATTCTCTCAACCAACCACAAGTACTGGGAGTTTGTTGTAAGAATACACATTGCTTTAAAAGAGACAGGATCCTGGGGAAAGCTAGGAAGAGCCGGGCCTCAGAGAGATCCAACCTGGAAGGGCATGTGGGGTCCACGGCAGCTCTGGGCCCGGGTTACATTCCTGCCCCTCAGCAGAGCGAGTTTGTGGATCTGACTTTAGTGTTCTTCACATCATGTAGCTCAGGGCCCGTCTCTACTGATTTGACAACTGATCCTCCCAACTCACCACCTTATCTTCCACTCAGTGTGGCCGTCTTCTGCCTTGAGCGTCCGCCTCTGCGCAGCTGCCACTTCTTCCTAACCCTGGCTCACTCCTGAAGCACCCTGTTCCCTCCAGGCTGACACCGTCTCTCCTTGCCAAACTCCTGATTTTCTTTTATTTCCCAGTTCAAATTCTACAGATGCAGAAACAGAAGTAAGTAATCTGGTTGGCCTGGCTAAGGAGACACGGTGTTCATTTGGGGTACTTTTTAGGGTGCTGGCAGCTCACTGGTTGGCTGCTCATGGGACACCCAGGCCTGCCTCCCTCCAGCGTGGACAAGGACACCGGGCACCACATCTTCTGGAAGCAAGACGATGTCTTCCCAGTGCCCTACAGCTTCGTACAAATTATCCAGAGCAGTCCCAAGGTGGAAACAAAGTAGATGGATATTTTCTTGTATCACTATTCTACTTTATATTTTCTCTTAAATTCCTGCCTGCATTTTCGCCACCCTGCATTTTAAGCCTTTCCTTCGCTTTCATCACAGCCCAAGCAGGGGACATATTTTCCCTCTCCTGATTGTATTATGTACCTTCCTAAACCATTTCTTCATTTACTGATCTATTTACTCAATAACCATTGAATACCTGCTTTGTCAGATGGAATATTAGACAATAAAGACATAAAATCCATCCATCTACTCAATAAATATTAAGGGACTACTTATAAAGTGCCAGGCATTGTGTTACTTGTTGGGAATAGAGAGATAACTAATGCTTGATATCCTGCTTGATACATAGTAGGAATTCAATAAATATTTGTTAAATAAATGAATGCCTGAAAGGCACTCACAGCCTAGTGGGGGAGTAAGGCAAGTATTTAGACAATTACAAGCAGAGCAAGAAGGGCTATTCTGGGGAATCTCCGAGGGAAGAGAGGCCTGAAGAGACCAAAAAGTCCTTGCGGAAGACACTAATGTCTACACTGAGACCTGGATGGTGAGCCGAGTCAGCCAAGCACAAGGCTTGAGAGAGAGGAAAGGGCCTGCAGGCAGCGCACGGGGCCATGCAAAGCTGTGGAAGTAGGGAAGGAAAGGAACCTCCTGGAGGGGACAGAGAATAAATAAATCAGGACTATTAGGATTTTAAGAACTGGAATGGAAGTCTTTACATGGGACAGCTCAGGGTACTCAATTTAAACACAGGGTCAAATTGGGTTTTTGGAGTTCTCCTAGGACCTCATGGCTGCCGGCATCCAGTTGGCAGAGGGGCGTGAAGTGATCTGGAAGTTGTATACACCACTTCCCCTCATATTCCATGGGTAAGAAGGAGTCATCGGGGCTTCCTTAACTGCAAAATAGGTCAGAAGAGGTAGTGTAACTGTGTTCCCAGAAAATAAAAGATTTTTGGTGGCAGCTAGAACCTGAGAGAAGTTTCTAGGGACTGAGCAGATCAAGAGCTGAGCAGGCGTCCCTAATCCCAGCTCATACAAAGTGCCTGACGGTGGCTGCCAGGTCTCTGGGCAGAGAGACAACTCAGGACCTGGAAAAAATCTCTGGATCCCAGGGCAAAGCACTTGTCAGTCCAAGGCACCCAGGGCAGTCTTGTGGGATGCAAGATCTTTTCTTCCAAAGTGAGCTTTGACCGCTGCATGTTCGGTCTGTAAACAGAGGTGGGTTTTGAGTAGGAGATTGTTAAGAACTATGAAGGGTCTTTACCTTACTTGCAAACTAACAAATGAGCTTGTTACAGATTCTTGGATACTGACAGAGACACGAGATACCTAGGTCAAAGATAAAGAACTTTTAAATTCACAGCGATAGCTGTGGCCAGAATGTCAGCACTTTCTTTCACCAGTTCCCCAATCCCAATTCCCACAGGATGAGACAAAAAGGAAGAGATGACCCCTGCATATGTAGTGGGCTGTGTTACAAGAGAGGAACCCTGAGGTTAGAGAACCTGAACCTTTTATAATGGACAGTAAACATGCCTGCTCTTTGTTCTGGAGATGGACATGATCTCTATCTTCCAAAGCTGTAAGCAATTTTCCCGTTGCCCTGAAGAGGGATATTCTCTCTATCTTTAAAGGATGTCCACTTTATAAACCTCCTTGAAAAGACAGTCCAGAACAAAGGTGGCCCCAATGCCTCTGCTTGCAAAATGTGCAGAAATGTGAGAGACACTTGGAGACTTGTCTTCTGACAAAGAGAGATTCCTTTTTAGAAAGATGGAGTGGTCTTTGGACAGCAGCTTCCATTGCTGAATCCTTCCCCTCCTGGTCTCTTGATACTGGCAGGCCCCGGGGCTCAGTCTGCAGAGCTCTTCCCTATACACACCCACTTCCTTGGGGATCTGTCTCCTTTGGCCTCATACCTTTGAATGCCATCAACCTCATATCTTTAAATCCATGCCGATAATTCCAAATTGACAGTTTACACTTTGACAGTGCCCCTACGTCCGGACTTGGAACCTGCTCCTTCCTCAGTATAATCCCTCTCAGTACAGAGTCTTCCTTCACTCAGTTGCACCAGCCAAAAACTTTTTTTTCCTTTTTTTTTTTTGAGACAGAGTCTTGCTCTGTCATTCCAGGCTGGAGTGCAGTGGTGTCATCACAGCTCACTGCAACCTCAAACTTCTGGGGTCAAGTGATTCTCCTGCCTCAGCCTCCCGAGTAGCTGGGACTACGGGTGAGTGCCATGACACTCAGCTGATTTTTCCTATTTTTTGTAGAGACAGGGTCTCACTCTTTCTCAAGCTGGTCTTGAACTCCTGGCCTCAAGTAATCCTCCTGCCTCAGCCTCCTGGAGTGCCAGGATTACATACATGAACCACCACACCTGGCCAAAAACTTGTTCCATATTCATATCCAATCCATAAGCAGAGTCTACTTTCAAAATGTATCCTGAATGTGACCACCTCTCTCTTCCGACATCACCAGTGACAGCAGCTGGACGCGCCTATCTTGCCCCATACATTCTATGATAACTTCCACAGCAGCCAGAGTGGTTCTCTTAAAATGTAAATTAAATAATTGTATTTCTCTGCTTTCAACCTTCCAATAACACTCTAACGTGTTTAGAATAAAATTCAAGGTCAAGGCTACAATAAGATCTGACCTCTGCCTCTAAACCTGACCACTCTCCCTCTCTCTTCTTGTGTTCTACTTGCCCCTGCAAACGCCTGGTGTTGGGCCGTCTCAGGTCATTTGTACTTTGCTGTGTTGCCCAAGTTATCTAGGGCTCTGTCCTTTGTCAGTTGATCAGGGAAGCACTCTCTGACTATCCCAAGTGAAATAACACATCCTCCCTGCCCCTCTTCCCTTTTACCAAGACTTATTATTATTCATAGCTTTGATCACTGCCTGATTTTAAGATCTGTCTTTCCCTGACTGCCCTCTAGGCTAGAATATATGTTCCATGAGTCAAGAACTTGGTTTTGTTCACTGCCATAGCCTCTGCTTTAAGAATGATATTTGGCACAAAGTAGATGCTCAGTAAGTACTTGCTGAATGAATGGATGAATGATGAATAACAGTTTACTGGATAAAAAATGGAGGCAGCAACAGGGACACAAATAATTTGTGCCTCAATCTTTCTTCTTCAAGCTACGTCAACTAATTTCACATAACTGTATTTTTCTCCCAAAAGGCATATCTTCCAACTCTTCAATAATTCTGGAATCTCACTGTAAGTTTCTTGCTGCATTCCTCCAGGCTCTTGCATATGATGGAGTTCAAAATTGAACATACTCTTCTGAGAAGAACCTAAGAAGTCTACGATTAGTTTTCTTCTCTACAAGTTTCACATGCTTGCTTAGAAATACTCCTTTAAAAGCTAATCTCCTAGGACATAAACCCAGCCACAAAGAAGCCTCTGTAAGGTCAGAGAGTTTAGAGAGTGACGAAGTGAGGATTTATTTGATTGTTATCTGTTCACAGTTTCTACAACTCCCAAAACACCTTCCTGTAGAACACATTGGGGGAAAAAAACACAAACAACTTCATGAATTTAGCCGTAGATTGTATATATTTTTAAATTGTCACTCCTTCATTTCACAAATAAATACCTCCTATGTGCCAAGCTGTGAGCTAGAAGCTGGGGATAGCACCGTGGAAAGAGAACTTCGTTCCTATCCTGAGGGATTCAGAATCTTGGGCACCTGTTTTGTTTCTGTTTCCAATATCGTTGCCATTGTTGCTTTGAGACTATCTTATTTCAATTTCCTTTGATTTTTATATATTTTATTTATTTCTGATATCACTTTTTAAATAAGAATTCTATACTTACAGAAAAAATGTCTTTCATCCAGTTTGAAAAATAAGGAAACACAGTGTTTTCTTTCTCTAGCTTCCCTTCTAATTCGACCATAAAATAATGATTTTTATTTTTCAGAGTTCAATTCTCTGCAAAGGATTTAACAATGAAATACAAAGATCTCAGGTACTTTCATTTAGCTCATTATTTATTCACCTTTTTTACATATAGCTTATATGCTTGTGTTTTATTTAACACCTTTACTGTTTACATTAAATTAAAATTATTTAAGAAACAACCGTATTTCAGTTGCTCTTTTGACATTTCATTGATTAATATTTCACTAAAGATATTAACTCTCTCTAGGATGCAGAAAGACTACTAGACTTTACACAGAAATTTCTACTGAATGAATTTCCCCACCTTCTCGGTGATTGTACACCTGCCTTCCTTATAAGGAGAACAAGGAAGTAAATCATGTTGAAGTTGCTTTTAAACACAGCTTTTCTTCTTTACCTGTCCAGGTAGCCTCTGTTTTCATTTCAGTCTTAATGAAAACTTTTTAATTTACATCTCAAGTTTCTTTTCAAAGCAGTGTAAGTAGTATTTAAAATTTTACACTCCAAGAAAGAAAGACTTTAATGATGTTCAGCTTTGGTCTTGTAACGTGGAAGGTAATTCATTTTTGTGATCTGTCTGCACAGCGAGAACTGAAACGAATGGGGGTTGAACTGCTTTGCCTGTTCTTTCTATTTCTAAGAAGGAATGACCACGTACAAGGTAAGACCTCGGTTCTCCGATATGTTGCTTTCATGGTGTGCTTGACAAATCTGCCATTTGTTTCAGAAACTAGATCGGAAGTTATTTTTTATTTGATCTGTTCGATTGCTCTTTTGCCACTGAGCGAACACTTTAACAAATTACAGGCAAACACCGCGCTGTTCCCACAGTGAATGCTCTAGGCTTCCAGTAAATAAATACAAAGGTTGCACAGGCATTTTAATAAGAAGAATTAAGTAGCATTACTGCGCAAGAGGACTTCTTAATGCCATGTGACAACCATTTGAGAAACTTTTCTATTGTATTCTACCGTGACGGGACTTCCACTTAAGAGTAATAATAACTTGAAAGAATTTATTTTTTAAATAACCAGAAATACCCCATTTAAGAGAGAAGCATTTTTAAGGGGTACAAATAATTTTTAAAAATTCAAGTGGCAAATATTGACCAAAGATAATAAATAGCATGATCCTGTGTTTGTGAGCATGTAGATATTTTCACATTTTAAGAAAAAAATTTAAGACCATTTTTTGGCTCATGAGACACATATTTTCAACATGATAGATGTAAAATATAAACTTTTATGTGAATTGCTAACATTTTGAGGACTGATCTTTGAATACTAAAATAGACTTTCATGTTGTTTTATTCAGTAATTTAAAAGTCATGAGTCTCATAAATAGAATAACTGGAAGTGTGCTTAATCCCTTGCATCTCGCTGGGTTTAAACATAGGTGGCTGTGCTGTGGGAGGTGCAGAAACCTGTGAAGACTGCTTACTCGGTGGACCTCAGTGTGCCTGGTGTTCTCAGGAGGTAAAACAAATGACCTCAACATGTTTTTAAAAACTGTCTGCAGTTATCCTTATGTTAATTCCCTCCATGATAGTTCTGATAGCGTCCTGCTTTCTGTGGCGTTACATTAATAAAACAAATCAGGAAAGGAAAATGTGAGCATTAGTGGATCAAAGCGGAATTCATGTGATTACTCTCAAAAACAATCTATGGAAGGAAGGGATGTCAAATTATTCTGAAAAAAATACTTAACTCAGGATCTTTCATTTTACCTGGTTCCTCCTCTTATTTTAAAGTCATTTCTAATGGTTAAAATATTGAGGCTCTCTGGCTAATCAGAGATCATGGAGTTATTATTTTCTAAAGTTAAATATACATTTGATGACAATATTATAGTTGTATTCCATCCAGGAACCAGGATCCATTCTGAACCACTGCCGGAATCTAAGAGAAGTGCTCTAGGTTTGGGGTAAACATTACTGTTCAGACATTATCCATTTTTTTTAAAAATTACATTTTCATGAGCTCAGAGACTGTATTACACTGAGGGCAAAGTCCCAAACAGACATTCCTTATCTGGTCAAACTGAAAACTCTGTGAACGTGGTATGAAGATGATTGGGGAATATATAACAAGCCATCCTAAGTCACTGCCTGTCCTATGACTCTATAAAGCAAGCTGGAAATGATTCATGGTAAGAAAGAAATGCATTAGCTCTCTGAATTTTAAAGCAAGTCTCTACCCACCGGATCTCATAAAGAGAATCTAAACACAAATCAAACCATACAAATGCCTGGTTCAGCAAAAGCTGAGTAGCATGCTCAAAGAGAAATAAACCTAGATGCCCAACCAACTCAGAAGTGAGCTGTAATCGTTAAAACTCAAATTCCAAATTGGATGTATATCCGTGGAGCTGGCTTCACAGTCAAGAGAGCACAAACCCAGCTCACTCCTCCACTGCTGCCTTGACTGATGGAGCCACGAGCAAAAGCTCAAGAGAATTATATTTTTTGAGCTCATCTATCAAAGCAGGATTGAGAATATACAAGGAGGGAAAAACCCACATATTTTTTGTGCATTGACTTTCTGAAGAAGACAGTATCAGTTTCATGCCAGAGGCATGAAACAACAAATCAGTCTAGAATTTTTATTTAAATGTATTTTTTTTCAGTATTTACTTAGGAGAGTTTTTTAAGTTATTATTGATAGCCTTACCTGTGGATAATACTTGGTAGTCAAACTATTATCACATTTTAAGGCCAGATTATTCAAAGAGGCCACTCTAATAGTAGAAGTAGTTATCAGTATATCAGTCGATATTTTTGCAGTTGGAGCAAAAAGTAAATTAGGCTTATGCTTAGGGCAGATGGAAAATAGGTTCTGTGATTAGCACCACCTCTGATCTTTAGCAGGCTGTGACTACAGGTCACAGCAGTGACACTGTGTTGAGAAGGATTCTGAGGCCTTGTCCAGGCAGTATATGCCTTGGTTACAATGTGGAAATTACAGAATTTCCATGAGCCTCAGATATACATGAGCCTGACTGACACATAACAAATTATAGTCTCAAAATCAATTTTAGAAGAAATCTAACTTTCCTCATTGGTGAAATAGCAAGAATGGCTTAGAATTCTAAGGGGAAAGGAAAAAAATATGAGCAATAGTTTGGTTCTCTCTAAGCATGAGAGTCAATGGGCATCACATTCTACTTTGCCTAGCACTTCACAAGCTCTAGAGCAGCTGTGGCCATCAGGTAAGACAGATATTTATGTTGTGGCTCCATTTCTCTGTTCGGGGTGATCCAGGATTGGAACGGCCACATCTCTGCTGGGAAACACTACATCTCATTGCCCTTGCCACCCAGGTGGATCTGCAGTTAGCTGGGAAACTCCTGAGTCCTATACAGAAGAGCAGATTTTTAAACCATCTTCTCTTTCGCTTCCCTTCCTCACCTCCAAATCTTGGAGAAAGTTCTAAAAGACCTTGAACTAGAACACTTCAAGACACTGAGTTTAAATGTCCCAAGAGGTCAATTCTAGTGAACTAACACTGTAATATAAGGGTAACATACCAATGAATAAAAGTGGTACAGAGTTTTATTCAAGACAGGGAGATGTTGCAATCCACACTCTTTAGGAATCCACAGAAAAATCTGTCTTTGTCATTGGATTTGGTAATAGACACACTGGAGAGCTTGGACAGCCCCAGGATCCCACAAACCTACAGGTCACGCTGAACAGATAAATTCACAGGATGACGTCAACTCTACAAACCCAAATGTTTCAAGGATTTGGTCACAGCCTGGGAGAAGCTTTAAAGAAGTGAACTTTAAAAGAAAAAGCCATTACATAAATTCAGTTGAATATAGTTAAAAGGAGATCCAGTTTTACTCAGAATTTTACTGGCAGAATGCTCTGGTTTTTCAGTTATAACTTAACTTTAGACCCATAATCAATGTCGGTCATGTAGGGATATGCCAGTTAACTAGTAATGCATCCAAAAAAATTCAATTGCTCAGACCTTATAAAAAAATGCAGATTTGTCTCCATTTTCTGATTATTGTTTTTTTTTCTTCCTCTTTTAGAATTTTACCCATCCTTCTGTAGTTGGTGAAAGGTGTGATACCCCAGAAAATCTTTCAGCCAAAGGATGTCTATTAAACTTCATAGAGAACCCTGTCTCCCACGTGGAAATACTTAAAAATAAGCCTCTCAGTATCGGCAGACAGAAAAATAGTTCTGACATTGTTCAGATTGAGCCTCAAAGCTTGATTCTTAAGTTGAGACCAGGTATGTTATGGTTTGTCTCATGTAAATAATCTAATGTCATAGAAGGTAATACTGATCTTCCACTAATGTGTCTTGTACCCTATTACGTATCATTGATTATTATGACTCAGATTTCCCATTCTTAAGGAAATAGAAAATTGCAGGCTAACATTTTTCTTTATTCACCTTGGTCACATGTGCTCCAAATGTGTTACTAAAGAAGCCTTTCCTAATAATAACCATTTGAATTACTCCCATGTTGTTAAGGCTTACCTCACATTTCCTCAAGGGTTGTAATGTAGATTTAAACTCCCCCTTTAGTTGGTTCTCATTTTCTGAAACCACACACAAAAAATGCAGCTTATCTTCCATCTAAATGGATGCCAGTTCTCCCAAGGAGATATAAAATATCCTAACTTATACCTCCAGTAGTTCTAAGCTCTTGGCTGACAGATATTCATGGGCTTGTTCATTTATAAACACTACCACACAGTTCATGAAATCATATGTATCTTCAGCAAGTTCTTATTGGAATGAAATCACCAGCCGACCCAGTGATTGGCTAATGGTGACTACATCTCAGTGAGTTTTTCTGGATTTGCTTTCCTGCTGGGGCTTGGCAGGTGGTGAACAGACGCTGCAAGTGCACGTCCGCCAGACCGAGGACTACCCGGTGGATTTGTATTACCTCATGGACCTCTCCGCCTCCATGGACGACGACCTCCACACGATCAAAGAGCTGGGCTCCCTGCTTTCCAAGGAGATGTCTAAATTAACTAGTAACTTTAGATTGGGCTTCGGCTCCTTTGTGGAAAAACCTGTATCCCCTTTTATGAAAACAACAGCAGAAGAAATCGCAAACCCTTGCAGGTAAGTAAGTGATTCTCTGGCATCTTTGTGCACTGATTTTCTGTAGAGATATCCCCGCTCTGAGCTGCACTTGTCAGGAGTTTGCTAATTCCTTGGCATTTCTGTCTTATCTGGTTGGATCTCAGCAGTTCTCTCAGTGGCCTAGGTTGTTTGGAGCCAAGGTGAGGTCACCGCAACTAGGTGATTCTAGCCTTCAGTCCTTGCAGCATCTGCCTTCTTGTGTAGGTCAGGATGTGGCAAACTAGGATTTGTGTTATACAGACAAAGGGATCAAGTATTTCATTGTGGGTTCCACTGGACTGTGCCCACCCCAGCCCCTCAGAGACTTTCTATCCTCATTGACTACCATTTTCTGAGGCTATTTGACAATAACCTGTACTTTCTCAGAGTCTTCCTCCACTTCGGTGACTTCTGCCAAAATAATAATTTTTGTAGCTTTCCCTAACGTACTTTGGAAAATGTGGGTTTCTCTTATTGCCTGTAGAAGGCCTTTGTAGGCTTCACTGCTAGTAGTAAATGAGTCAGTGGCTCCATTATAACATGCTATAATAAACTATTAAAACTGTGGATTATGCAGGTGATGGTCAAGGGCAAATTGCTTGGTGATGGCTTACCCGTATAGTCAATGACATGTTCCAAATCAAATTATTTAATATCCTTCTATTGAAAAAGAGCTACAATTTGTTCTGTGCCAGACTCTGTGCTAAAGGTTTTACATACATGACCTCATTCATAGTACCAGCAAGTTAAAGCAGGTTTCATCAGCCCTGTACTCAGAGGAAGTAACAGAGACTCTAAGAGGTTAGTAAGTTGCCTGAGACCACATGACTCATCAGTGACCTGTTCTAAGACGGTGTGGTCCAAAACCAAGCTGTTTACTCCTGTGCATCTAGCAGTTATGAAATGATTTTCCCAATGTAGCATAACTTTTAATACTATTATACGCCAAAAGCATCAATCTATACAAAAGGCAAACAGCTTTTATTATATCATTTAAAAATATTTCAGTGTAGTTCCCAACTATAATCTAACATAGCTGAAAATAATTTAACCATTGGAAGGAATTTTTCACTGACTGTAACTCTCAGGAATTGTGTTTAGTGGCAAGTATCAGAAAGTGGCTTGAAAAAGGGGGGAATTTTTTTCCCCCTCTTTCACAAAAAGAAGTCCAGAGAGGCAATGCAGGGCTGGTCTGGCCACTCCACAATCAGAGAGCCAGGCCTTTTCTGCTCTCTGTTTCATCATTGGCATTCAGATTTTATCTCTGTGGTCTAGGAAGGTTGCTGGAGGTGCTAAGTGTTACTTCTTCATTCCAGGCAGGAAGAAAGGAGGAAAAGAGGGGCAGATCAGTAAAGGACATTGTCTGTCTCTCTCTTCACCTCCCCCCTCCCCTTTTAAGTTATAATTGATACGCACTCAGATGCACACTTCAGAAATGGTCAGTTTGGTGAGTTTTGATAATTGAATACACCGATGTAATCAACACCCAAAACATGACTGAGAACATTTCCATCACCTCAGGACGTTCCCTCATGCCCCATTACCGTAAGTTCTACTTCCTCGGAAGCAATCATTTTCTGATTTCTGTCATTTAGATTGGTTTTCGCCTCTTCTTGGATTTCATATAAATGGAATGCGTCTTGTGTCTCACGTCTTTTGTTCAACATAATGTTTTTGAGATTTATCCATTAGTTTGTGTGTGTCAGCGCTTGGTTCTTTTTGTTCTGTTTTGTTTTTTTGTTTGTTTGTTTTTTGAGACGTGGTCTTTCTGAGGTTCGTCTTGAACTCCTGGGCTCAAGCGATTCTCCCGCCTCAGGCTCCTGAGGAGCTAGAATACCAGCGTGTACCACCTCGTCTGGCTTCCTTTTTGTCTTAATTAATAGTCCATTGTGTAGATTTACTACATTTTGTTTATTCATTCTTTTAGTGGTGGACATTTAAGTTATTTCTATTTTTTGGCTATCACGAAAATGCTGCTATAATCACTTACTATAAATTTTTGTATGTTTTTATTTCTTTTACATAAATACTTAGACTGGAAATGCTGAATTGTATAAGTGTACTGCTAATTTTTAAAGAAACTTCCAAATTGTTTTCCAAAGTGAACACATCATTTGTCATTTCCATCAGCAATATAAGAGGATTCCAGTTATTCCACATCCTTGCTAATACTTGGGGTTGTCGGTCTTTTAAATTTAAGCCATTCTAACAGGTGTGTAGTAGTATCTCATTGTAGCTTTGCATTTCCTTAGTGATGAGTGATGTTGAGCATCTTTTCATGCATTTATTTGCCATTCTTATTTCTTATTTTATGAAGCATCATTTCAAATCTTTATGCCCATTTTGAAAGATTAGATTGTCTTCTTAATATTGTGCTGTAAGAGTTCTTTATATATTCTGTTATATACAAGTTGTTTGTCAAATATGTATTTTGCAAGTATTTTTCTCCCAGTTTGTGGCATGTGTTTTTAGTTTTCTAGCAATGTCTTTTGTCAAGAAAAGGTTTTAATTTTGATGAAGTCCAATTTATTAATTTTTAATTTTAAAGTTACTGCATTTTTTGTCATAAGAAATGTTTGCCTATGCTAAGGTTACAAAGATTTCTCCTATATTTTCTTCTGGAAGCCTTATGGTTAAAGCTTTTAAATTTAGGATTCCTATTTCAAATTTGTTTTTCTATTTAGAATGAGAAAAAAAAGTCTAGATTCATCTTTTGTTTCCATATAGATATCCAGTTGTTCTAGCACTATTTTTTAAGCAAGACTTTCCCTTCCACATTAAATTATATTGATGGGTTTGTTAGAAAGCAATTGGCTGTATATGTGTAAGTCTAATTCTGGACACTTTATTCTGTTTCATTGATCCATTGAATACACCTGTGTAATTACTAATGCCTCCTCACTGTCTTGCTTACTGTAGCTTTATAAAAAGTCTTAAAATTAGAAACATAAGTCCTCCAACTTTGTTTTCCTTTCTTTTTTGGCCATCCTAGATCCTTCCCATTTTCATATAAATTTTAGAATCAACTTGTCAATTTCTTCAAAAATATGCTGAGATTTTGATGGAGATAGCATTGAAACCATTGATCAATTTGGGGGTATTGGACATCTTAAACATATTGAATCATCCAATCATTTCACATGACATGTATCTTCATTTATTTAGATCTTGTTTAATTTCTCAGAAAAATGTTTTGCCATTTTCAGGGTAGTTTTTTTTTCTTCTTTAAAGTAACTGCTCCTGAAGCACTTACATGGTAGATATTTCGCACATGTTTTGTTTCATTTTTCTCTAGAAGCATGTTTACAAATTTAATTTTCTAGTTGTTTGTTGAGAACATATAAAAAATGTAATTGATTTTGAATGTTCACTTTGTATCCTGCAATCTTGACAAATTTTCTCATTAGTCCTAGGCTGATTTTTGTAGATTCCTTAGAATTTTCTATGTACATGATCATGTCATCTGTGAATAACAACTTCTTTCTCTCCCAATATTTATGACTCTTCTTTCTTTTTCTTGCCTTATCATATTGGCTAGGATCGCCAGTACAATTTTAAATAGAAGTCACAAGAGTGGACAACCTTGTCACATTCTTGATCTTAGGGAGAAAGCATCAATGTTTTGCCATTAAGTATGTTGTTAGCTAATGTTTTATTTCTCTTTATCAGATCAAGAAAATCCTCTTATATTCCTTCTATTTCTTGTTTTTTAAAATGCTGATAATAAATAGTAAGATATGATTATTGTTATTAATTGTTTGATTCACTCATAAAGGGAAATAAGCTTGGTGTTAACAACCTCCTAACTTTCTAACCTAAAAACATTTCTAATGCTTTTGGCCTTTTAAAAAAAAAAATCAGAGAATATTGTACCTGTCTAAAATTGTATTTAGTTCTTTGGCATATTATGTGTCTTTCCCCTACAGCAAGCTTCAGTAGATAGTCTAGTAGGGCAATTCCATGTAGAATTACAAAGTGCCACCTCTGCCCCAGGGATCATGTTTAACATCATTCTTCCTGTCACAAGCTGGATAAGATACAGCAACATGTAGTATAGTGATGACCATGGGAAACAATGTGTGTGGAATGCTACCAGAGAAAACAATTAAAATTAACAAGTTTGGATCACTTAGTTAAGCTACTAGCCCAGCATCTTGAATTAACAATTAGACCCTGCCTTTAATCAGGCTTCTAGAAAATGAAAGCAAGTTTGGCTCTTTATTTAGCTCTCATTTCATTTCATTTATGCATTCATTCATTCATTCATTCAACAAAAATTTACCAAGCTTCAACTGTGTACCAAGCATTGTGCTAGGCATGGGGATATCTGGAAGAAAAAGTCCTAGGGCCAGTTCTCAAGGAGCTGGAGTTCTTTGCATGGTGGTTAAGCATGTGGACTTCAGAGTCAGCCCTGGATTAGGTCTTGACTCATCTATTCAGTCATAGTGTGACCTTAGGTGAATCATTTCACCTCTCAGATCTTCAGTGTTTTCCTCTGTAAGTTTGGAATAACAATATCAATGACCCAGAGTGGTCGTAAGGATTAGATAAGATAATGAATTGAAGTATTTGGCACTGGGCCTGACCATAATGAGTTCTCAATAAATAGCAGGTGCAATTAACAAGAACAGAGTGTGGTTATGGGGAGACCAGAGCACTGCACAGGAAGCAGCATATGAGGACCCAAAGGAGGATTATATATTCGATCTCTTGAAAGGGTCAATATGTCCTATTTTCTAAAGGTGTTTTTTTAGTTATTATTATTCTTGGCAAAATTTACCATTAAGGTTATAAATAGCAAGTATTTTTTGCTGGAACATTATGTTTTCCTTTTCCATTACATCTCCAATTCTCTCAGTTTCTCTGTCTAGATACCACCACCGCACACACATATCCACACCAAGACAAAGAGTAAATCATCTGATCAAACTAAACCGTGTAATTATAGATTAAAATTTTCTTAATAGGAAGACAATGAGAGGTAAGAGGAAAGAGCACAGACTTTTTGAGACCTAGATTTAAATAATTACTTTGGACAAATGACTTACTCTCTTTGAGCTCTGTCTCATTATCTATAAATGGGAATAATAACATTGACCTCCTAGAGTAACCGTGAGAATTGAATGAGCTCAGAACATAACAGACATTCAAAACAAGTATTAATTTTCTTCCTCTCATTAACACTGATTAATTTATCTCTACTTTAATCTAGCACTCCCCAAATTTTTAGATTCCAGTACTCCCTTAGACTCTTAAAAATTAAGAAGATCCCAAAGAGCTTTAGTTTATGTGGGATACATCTATCAATAATCACCATATTAGAAAGTAAAACTGAAAAATTTTAAAGTAATTATTTATTGATTCATTTAATAATTACAATAAGAAACACACTGTGTATTACTGTAAAATGTGTTTGTAAAAATAACTATATTTTGCAAAACAAAACAAAAATTAGCAAATCTTCTCTTCTAAAACAGAGTGGCACCATTTTATGCTTTTACCAATCTCTTAAATATCTGGTTTAATAGAAGACAACTGTATTCTCATATCTGCTTCTGCAGATATGTTTAGTCTGTTGCAATTTTTTTTGGTTGAATTCCATGAATAAAGTCAAACCTCATAGAGAAATATAGTTGGAAGAGGAAGAAGCATTTAATAGCTTTTTCCAGTGACTGTGGACATTCTTCTCTGATATTGCATTCAACTAGATGACAGGGAAAAGTTAGTTTCGATGTGGAATCTGAAAGAATATCAATGAATATTTCATATCCATTACGTTAAAATCCATTGGTCTGTCTTGCACTTTGAATGGCATTTTTACCAATGTGTGATTTTGTAAATATGATGCTTTGGTCCTTTGAAAAATATTGGTTTACTGAATTATGTAGGTCTTGCAGATTTCATGATACAATATCAAAAAATCACACTTGTTAATATCACCACCATTCCCATCAGATAAATCTTGAAGTATTTGGAAGTATTGGGAGTATTGTTAATGTCACAGGTAGCAGATAAAAATTTTCCCAGATTGTAACTTACCTCGAACTTTGTCATTGGCAACAAATTCTGGCAGTTGTTTTCTTTGAAGTGACAGTCTCGCTTTGTTCATTTTAAAAAACGTGTTTGCCAAACACTTATGTTGGAATAATAGTTTGGATGTCAATCATTCTTTCACATAAAAATGATGTTTTGTAAAAAAGGGCCAGTTTAGCTCAAACAATCGCACAAGTATTTTTCCTCTATAAACGTACTTCACTGTGCAGCAGAAATGCCTTATGCATGTATCCCAAGTATTAAAAAAAAAAGCCCATGTATTCAAAGATGCATACTTAATAAAATTAATAACTTTTACTGCTTCCTCAAGGGCAATGAAGGAAAACTAGCATTTATTTTTATTATTATGGTAAATGCTTGCTGGTAAAAAAATACAAGGACGGTTAGCTAATACAGTTTGGTGCCACAGCCTTGATACGTGCTGAGACACCAGAGCAGTTTTATTCACTACTGCTTTCGTGTCATCGTTGCAAGTGCCAACACAGTGAAAAATGCAAATGACATTTTTGAATTACCGTGAAAATAGTTTGAACTTAAGGACCTCCAGAAAGAACTCAGGGACCCCCACGGGTCTGGTACCACACTTTGAAATCCATCCATTTGGCAGGCATGGTGGCACATACATGTAGTCCCAGGCTGAAGTGGAAGGATTGCCCAGGAGTTTGAGTCCAGCCTGGGCAACATAGCAAGATTTCATCTCTTAAAAAAAGAAAGAAGAAGGAAGGAAGGAAGGAAGGAAGGAAGGAAGGAAGGAAGGAAGGAAGGAAGGACAGACCACTCTTTTCATCTAATCTCTACTGCTTTTTGGAGTAGCTTTCTCTATTTTCATTGGATGGAGAGTCAATAAAAATTTATTTCACCCTCCAAGAATGCTGAAGCAGTTTACAGTTTTGAAAGAGTTTCCTTTGCTGTTGTCTAAAATACAGTAACAAAAACATGTTTTCTTCATTGTCATATGTATAAATGAGTTTAAGGTGCATTTTAAAAGAGTTAATAGCACAAAAGTTAAAATTTCTTTCTCTATCACACATTTTGGTTTTTTGTTGTTGTTTTTTTTTTTTTTACTATGATCCTCCTAGCAACAAGAGCAAAGAGGGAAAGAGGATCACTCACTAGATTCAATAATGCCCTTGAGATGAAAGCACAGCTTTTCCTGGTAGTGAGACCCAAGGGATGATCCTCTTAAGGGTCCCCATAAAGGGACCCCTTGTCTATCACACATTTTGAAGGATTTTTTGACATCATTTCCTATATGCCATGGTGTTTTGTTTTATTTTGAATTCGATTCCAAAAGTGAGGAATTTATTGTAGTTTTGCCAAAGAAGGAACTAAACCATGAAATGCCTAAATGGATTTCCTATATGTACACACACATAATCATAAATGAGTATATAGTACATAGTTTCTTATTGCAGTGGTAAGGAGCCCATGTGAAAATACAGACAAAAGGAAGAAAATGGAAATCATTTCCAACCCCACTTAGAAAAAGATGATGTTAACCTTTTGGTATATATCATTACAGTCTTATTTTATGGAGTGGCCATCTTGGGGTACCTTGGGCTTTGCCATTCCATGCTAAGGCCTCTGCCTCCCCTTGTTCTGAAGCCTGGGACACTTCAAATTCTGATCTGCTTTCCACAAAGTCTATTGACAGGTAGAAAATGCTTGTCCTCACAGACACCAGCGTTCTGGTCCCAGTGAGAGCTTCATTGCTCTGTGTAAAAAAACCCACAATCGTTCTGATTTGTGTACACAGTCGATTCTCATTATTCACAGTAGTCGTGTCAGTCACACAGTGCACCATCACTCATGCCTGAATGAGGCTTGTCCCACACACATGTTTTCTCCATAAGACACATCACGGCCTTCTTGCACTTAGAACACTAAATAGCATTTTAGCATTATGCTTGGGGGGCATCGTAAACAGTGAAATTATCAATGAAAGGCACAAAAATGAGAAAAAGGTGGCACTAAACAGGTCATGAAAAGGACACACACTTACAGCGTGAGAGCTGAAATAAGAAGGCCGTATTTGCCTTGTTTGACTTCGGCTGGGAACGTGCACATAGGGAGACTCGCTTTTTTTTTTTTTTTTTTTTTTTTTTGCCGCTGTGCATGTCCACGAATGACTAAGAAAACATTACAGGTATTGATTTGGGGGGTACAAATAAATTTTAGCAAGTAGGTGAATTCACAAATGCAGAATCTGTGAATAATGAGGATTGACTGTATACCTCAGGCAGATGAACTTGATGAACTGGAGCCTGGCCCTGGCAGATGATGCACTTCACGTGCTGACCAAATAGGCTGCTGGACCTGCAGAGCCGAGGCCCAGGCCATGCATGTGCTCGTACAAGAGTCAACAGGCTCTTCCCCGGGCAGCACACCACACCCTCCCTGGGGGCTGCTCCTTTTTGTGCCTTTGTACTTCTAGACCAATGGCTCTGACTTTAGCATGCACCCAGGGGCTGGGCACGACACAGATTGCTGAGCCCATGCCCAGCATCTCTACCTCAGTCATGCTCTACATTTTGCATTTCCAGCAATTTCCCAGGTGACACTCATGCTGCTAGTACAAGGACCTCACTTTGAGAACCTCTGCTGTATGCTATTATCCTCATTTTAAAAACTCAAAGCTCAGAGGTGTTGAGTAACTTCTGTGCCCAAAATTTCATACACAGCTAGTAACTAGCTTTCAAAATAAGATGTGACCGAATTCATGATCAGCTCTTTCTGTTCTACCGTAATACCTTTGGTGCAGATTTCATGCTAACACGGCATTTTAAGTGCTAGTTTTATTCCCAGGCTGGCCCATAACAGTGTATTCAGTCACAGTAAAGTTGGACTTTAGAACCAAGAGCCCTGCTGTGATTGTTGGGCTCTTGGCAGGCAGTGCTGGGAGTACAGGAAGAAGCAGAGAAGTAAGACTAGTTCCTCCTTTGTCTTGCTACAGGGTGACTCATACTTGATGACAGCTTGAGCTAACAGAATGCAAAGGAATTGTCGTCATGTAAACTTAATGGTGGATTTCGGTTAGAAGGCAATAGAAGGTTGTGATTATGCACACACACACACACACACACAAACACTGGAGTTGGAAGTCTGATCATTTGATTATCTGTTATCTGAGTTTGAGCGAGTGCAAGACACACAATAAGCTTTAGATAAGTGTTAGCTGATAACGGTCAACATGGAAGAGGTGGGTAGGAGATGACGACGGCAACCTTAACAGTGAGAGTGACAGCCAAGTTACAGAACCAGGCGCTTTAGAAAAATTAATCTTCATTTAAGGAAACGTTGCTAGGCTATCAGATCTATTAATTGTGTGTCGTGTCATATTTCATCAAGAATATTTTTACATCTTACCTTTGCAGTAGTATTCCCTACTTCTGCTTGCCTACATTTGGATTCAAGCACATTTTGCCATTGACGGATGATGCTGAAAAATTCAATGAAATTGTGAAGAATCAGAAAATTTCTGCTAATATTGACACACCTGAAGGTGGATTTGATGCAATTATGCAAGCTGCTGTGTGCAAGGTATGCTGAGGGGAGTAGTGTGCTTCACTCTGCTAACATAAACAATCTCATCTCTTATTAACAAATCTACTTGGAAAAGCTTAGCTAATTTTCTTTCCTTTATGCTGTATTTCTACCATTGATACTTTCCTTAAAGCACAAAACTTTTGCAAAATTTTTAATTAAATCATGTTGAAATAGGGACTGCTTTTTATGCCTATATGAATAATCATAAGAAAATTATTGTTATATTGGGAAAATTTAGTTGAAACAATATGTAGTATTAATCTTCAAAGATCAAGATCAGATTCATTAGTTTTTGGATTAACCATGGTGGAAAAAAAATTAAAGGCAGAACATTAATGAAAAAACTAAAAATGCCCTGAATCAGTATATACCTATACATATGATTACGTATCTATTGCTTTGAACCAACAAAATAAGCATCAGAAGTTACCCTTGACGGGTATATGCATACACAAAGAGTGCAATGCGCACCATCCAGGGGATGGACACGCTTGAAGCTCAGACTTGCTGGGGGAAGGTGGGAAGGACAACATACGTAACCTAAACATCTGCACCCCCATAATATGCTGAAATTTTAAAAAAACTGAGAAAAAAAAGCAGAAATATTTTTATTTTTCTTCTCCATGAAGCCTTCCTTGCTTTTGCAAAACCTCAGTGATGCCTCCCTTTTCCTTTCTTGTTTGGATTTATTTATTTAATAAATATTAGTTAAAGATCCAATATATGAACCAGGCTTCTCTAAAAAAAAAAAAAAAAAAACTGACTCTGCGACATTGTAGGAACACTGCTCCTCCTTGACTATCTGACAAGTGTCGATGAGAATGACTGCCCTGTCTTTAGGCAACAGCCCTTCCTTCATGGAAAATATCAGGAAATGGAGAGGGCTGAGGCTCCTGGAAGATGGGCGAGCCAAGGAATTAGAGGAGGAAGGAAAGGGATAAGGTGGGATAGAGAAGCCAGGATGAGTTTTCACTCACTCGGTTCCTGGATTAGTAGCAATTAAAGGGGAGCGCTCTGCTAGACACAGGCAACAGACAGTCTTAATTAGCAGGACATTGGGGCCATACTTTGATAAGCAATTCTCATCTTTGTATTAAGTTTATAATTTTTGGATGATATCATTAGAAAGAGAAACATGTGCCTAAATGTTGGGTGACATTTTAATGAAACAGACTTACTCTGAGTCCATTTTGTATTGCATTTTGACTAGTTTCACTTCAGTTTAGATTTGGGATTATCTATGACCTTCTCTTCCTTTTCTCCTCATTTTTCTGGTTTCAACTGAAAGCTAGACAGGAAAAATAATTAACTATGTAAAAGTCAAGATCAACTGAATACTGATTGTAGTGAGGCTATTTTCTCTGAAGCCTAAATCATCTGAAAATGTTATCCAGAAAAAAGCAAATATCACAGAATTTCATGCTTTTAAAATATTAATATTATCAACTCACAGTAGATGAAAAAGGCTAAAATAGACCAGAAATATATTTTTTATAATCTGAATACGTCCAGGCATAATTGATTCACACTCAATAAATCTGTGCTTCTCTCCAATACAACACAAATATTTCTTTCTCACTGTAGGAAAAAATTGGCTGGCGGAATGACTCCCTCCACCTCCTGGTCTTTGTGAGTGATGCTGATTCTCATTTTGGAATGGACAGCAAACTGGCAGGCATCGTCATTCCTAATGATGGGCTCTGTCACTTGGACAGCAAGAATGAATACTCCATGTCAACAGTCTTGGTGTGTAACCTGCACTCTCTACTGTTTTCAGGGCTACAAGTAGGCAAATGAAGCAACAATTGCAGCTCACATTTTCTGATTCGAAATTAACAGTTTGCACCCTCTCAATTCTCACCATCATGAGAGGTTCCCGCAGGAGCATAGGTGGGTGATGAGCACACATGGGACGTTTGAATCTGCTATGACACACATGATCAAAGAGCCTGGGGCTGGTGAAACGGCACAGGCAGCTCATTCTGTTCTTTACCACAGCCCCAGAAAGGGGACCCAGACTAGAGCAGTAGCCAGTAGGGGTCGCCGTGAGTGACGGTCTCCAAGTCATGCCATGCTTTCACGGACCATGGGGTTCCACGGAAAAAAATTAGTCAGGTATGACTTGGTTGGTGTTTATTAACCTTTGGCTTATTTTCTGCCACTTAAAAAATGCTGGTGACATTCAACAAAAACACAACACAATGTTTGTAAAACCAGGCAAAATTTTCAGAGCTCTTTTGACATACATGATCTCCTCCTATCCTCAACAGAACCCTGTGTATCTAACCATTTTCCCTGAACAGACCATGAGGCTGCCATGCTTGTACACATGTTTGTTATTCCCTCTTCGTGGAATGCCCTTCTCTCCTAGGCTGCTTAATTATCCTTTAAAAACCAGCTCAATCACCACTGCCCACAGAGAGCCCTCTTTGACCTCGCTAGGCTCTGAAGCAATCATCTTTCCTTTCGCTCTTATATACGGATATCTTCGTGCACAGCTCTATATGGAAATGTGTTTGCTTACATCTGTCTGACTTTCTCTATTGTGCAACCCTCAGGGCTGGAACTGGTTTATTATCTGTTTCCTGACAGCACAGTGCCTAGAGCATAGTGGGTGGTGACTAATGTATGCAATAAAATTGACTTATGAAGCATCAACCTGGGAAGGTCATATTATCCCCATTTAACACTTGAGAAAATATGGTACAGAGAATTTAAGTGCTTCCTTAGGACAACAATGCTGTGGAAGAAGTGTAGACAACAGAGACAGAGTGAGAGAAGAACCTAGAATTTGAATATCGATTGGAAAAACTGTTCTCTAAAAACTCCTAACAGTTCCTAAATTACTCACTACCACTCCTTAACCTAAATTACTAATGTAACATGAATGTTTTTCCCTAACTTTTGATCAATAGTATTCCATAAACATACATATTCTTTAATCACATAATCTGCCTCTTCATATTATAACATCAATGAGGATAGCCACATTTTTATTGTATTTTAGTTGATGAAGGCAAGAAACCATGAGAAATGGATTCCTTTTTCATTTCCTTTTTCTTGCAACTTTTCAAATGCCCCATAATAGACATCTGGAAAGTAGCAAGATCCTGGTTGCTAACATTATCTATTGCCTAATGTGACCTTTTCATCTAATAAATGTTCAGTTCATTCTTTCCAAATAAGTTGCTACAAATGCACAGAAGCCACGGACCATTTCCATGACTGACTGTAACATAGCTTCCCGGGTCCTTTGAGCACCTCTTATATCCTCAAAACTGGTCCAGATTCCTGGGGCCACGAAATAATAGGATGCGGTTCCTAGCCTTGAACTTACAATATAGTTGTGGGAATTAAACCAGCTGACCTGATTCGAATAGAAAACCACCTTTGCCCACCTATGAAGGGCTATGTAGTACGATCCTGACGGTACAAGCACAGCGGTCGGAAGGTGTAGGAACATGTGAGATAAGGAGGGGCTGGCATTGAGGGGGTTAGGCTTTAGGGTGAAGGATGTTTGGGTAGTTGAAAAGCAGAGGAAACCAAACATGTCAGACTCAAGAAGATTTATACGATCTGGTGTCTCTACTAATAAAAATCCAAATGTATGGAAAGCACATATTACACAGCCACATTTGCAACTGGGTGATTTGCCAGAGTGTTTTTGGCAAAGCTACGCTTTTTTTCTCTACTCGAACCTTGTACCTGAAGACTTTAGATGAAAATACTCCAGTAGTGCTGAGATTGTGCGAACATACGCATGAGTGTAGAGGAGGGCTTGTTTCTCAGTCTTCCTCTGTTTCAGGTGACCTCGGTCAGGATCGGCATATTCTTATTACAGTTTAATTGTTCGTAGGCTACTCCCTCACTTGGGTTTCCCCTTTGTACATTAGCCACATTTGGATTCGTATGAGAGGCAAATGTGCTCCATGTTTTCCAGACTTGGAAAGTAAAGTCCATCTTCAAATTTGATAATTAATGACTTCTTTTTTTTTTTTAAGTTACTCATGTCACTTGGGAATGAATATGTCAGTGGAACAAAAATACAACATGTTTTTAATTATCCCGTAAAAATATTGCAGGATCCCATACAACAGATAGTTGACATTAAAAAGGCAATAAAGCCAAACCCAAGAACTGGTACAGGAATGTTGTACTGTGTCATTCCTCGGCAGACTGTCCCTTTGTCAACCCTCATGCCACCTCATCCAGTTCCTGTGAGAGTTTCAGAGCTACAAGGGTCACCTTAGTCACATACCTCCTAGTCTCACTGCCTGTCCCCGCCTCCTCAACTCTACCATTCCCGGCCTGCTGGTACGTAGCTGAGAAGTGACAGAACCTAATACACCGCTTTGACAGGAATTGATTCTTAGGACTTTATTGGACTTAGAAGATTTGGAAAAAATTACTAAACCAACTAAGTGAATAATGCCAATCGTGTACTTGTTTAGGGTGAGAAATATAATAATGTCCGTGAGCATTAAAGTGCTAAACTCAGTAAGATATCTTTAAAAATAAATATTCCTTTCTTTATTTTGCATTCTTTTATTAAGATGACACAAAATCTATATGTTAATTTTAGGAATATCCGACAATTGGACAACTCATTGATAAACTGGTGCAAAACAACGTGTTACTGATCTTTGCAGTAACCCAAGAACAAGTTCATTTATATGAGGTAAGCAAACATAACTCGGGAAATTCCTTCAGGGAGATCATGTGTCATGAAACTGTAACATTAACTCTGTAAGTTTAACACCTGGGAAGGTCACTAGATAATCATTAACACTTTCCGAATGTACTGGGCACTTGGCAAAGCGGATTCATTTCCTACTTACAATTTAAATTATAAACATGAGGTGCAGTGGGGAGCTGGGGGCGGATACGGTGGGACAAGGAAGAAACAGTGATGGAAATGAAAAAGCTAAATTGGAGGAGAGTACCAATGAATATAGGACCACCTGCCTAAAGGAAAATAACCTCTCTCCCCTTGAACTCTTTCATCTGACGAGGAGTTTACAGAAAACAGAAAAAATCTCATGAGTGGGAGGAGAATTGACTTCAAATTATTTGACATTTGCAAATTAGATACATAGAAAAGACACAAGCAGAGACACAAGCTATTGAGAAGTAGAAAATTAAAAGAAAAAAACTTGTTAAATTGGGCCAGAAAATTTCTCCCTCAAAGTAGTTGGATTTTCAGTTCGAGTTTTTGAATGGAAGCACCAACCACAAAAAGGGAACCGTTTCGTTAGTTAAAGTGATGTTCTACGCCACTGCACAACCTGTAAAACATACAGTATATGCAAATGCAAAAGATTTCTACGGTTTCTCTCCAGCCTAAGAAAAACAATATGCCAAAATGCCATGAACTGGGCTACTAGCAAATGATCCTAATCTGCAGTTTCACAGAGAAGTAGAGTCCTTAGCCTGGGCGCTAGAAAACTTAGAGAAATTAAACCGTCTGTGCCTTCTATGCAGAAGCGTTGAATACTACTAAATTCAGTCTGGTCTCCCATTCTATTTGAAAAGACCACTTAACTTGCTTGGTGACTTTACAGGGCTCATGAAACTCTGAGATTATTTCACAGAAGGCTTTGATTAAATGCCACTCACTACTAAGGACGGTACTGCCCGTGAACTTGCATGAGGTTCTGTAGAAAGGATCCAGGAGGAGATGCTATCTTGCATTTTTAATGAGAGGGGGGTATTGTACTCCCAGGTGAGATTACCTTCTGCTGCAAACCAAGGGAGTCGCTTGCAATCAAACTCCATACTCGACGCCTTTGTTCTGCTCAGAGACCATGTGGTTCACCTGATCTGAGCATTTTCTTAAGGCTCTTTAGTATGTGATACTTGTTTCCAGTGGTTTTAAGTAGTAGAGTTGCAGTTGAGATTTAAAAAAAAATGCACCCAAAATACAATAGTGACTCTATTCTGCCTTTGATCCTTAAGGCTAGAGTGAGAGGACCCTGGGGTCACAACACCTCCTCTGTGGCAGGGCTCTGCTTTAGAGGGGGGAGGGGGAGTCACAGAACTTTTCTTCAAAGGGGAGTCTGGGGAACAGGATTGATGATCATGAATATAAACTCCCATAACTCACTTTGGTAATAGTCTTTAAGACTCACAACTCATTTATACGCCTCCCCAAAACTGCTATTAAAAAGACAGAGGAAGATGAAAAATAACTATGTGGCAAAACAGAATCTGTTGGATTTAAGCTTGTTGCATCCTTGGTTCCTGTGTTGCAAAGGAAATGATCATTTCTAAGGAAAATGCCAGATTAGAGCCTGCCTCTAATGTAACAGCAGGACATTTATTTTGCCTGCCTTCTAATCTCATTATGAGGCGAATTTATGTTCTGTCATGATCTGTGGTCTTTACCATCCAGGCTCCACTAAATTCAAAGGGACATTTTCAGGGAGCCATGCAGCCGTCTAGGTCAGCAGCCCACTCTATGACTCTGGTCGTTTCATTATTTTATTTTTATTTTCATGGGCTCATCATTCCATCTGCATTAGTGGGGACAGACAGCAGCCTGGTCTAAAGATAATGATGGCAACATTGCACTTCCCTGAAGCCTCTCACAGCATGAAAATGCTGATCTCCTGCTTTATTGATAATGAAAATGGAAAATAGACCAATAATAGCTGGTGTTGCCTTTCAGTTTAAATCTCTTGCAAAACGAGACCTATGTATGCACGAGTCCCATGCAAGCTGATGTTTGGATAGCTGTGATGTAAGGAATGAAGAATGACTGAAAAATAAAACCAGTGATAGGACAAATAAAGCAAGTGGTTAGATCTAATGGAAATTCCAGAAGGAAAATTATTTGCCGACTTACATGTTTAGCATAGTTATGTGCCTGCACAGGAGGCAGGGCATGGGTTAGGTTCAACGAAAACCCTGCAGCAAATAAGATTTATGTTGCCCACTCATGTAATGCAGGAAAAATGACTGTTTTTTTCAGTAATTTTTGTAAGATGCTCTGGACTGCCCAGATGTGTAGCATTCCTGTACATTGTAACAGAGAAGAACAAACAATGGAAAGCATAAAGTAAGCAGTTTTGCCTTCAGTTCAGTGATTGCAGTGTGCACCCCAGACTCCAGCAAACAGATGATTTCGAGCAAACTTATTATTAAGAATAGCTTCCTGTTTGTCCAATTATAGGGTTCAAAAGATAATGACAGATAATAGACCAAACAGTAGGTAGTATATTACGTTCTCATGCTAAATACTATTTTGAATCAGGATTCCATTACCCAAGTTAAAAATAATTTTAATATCTCCTCTGCTGTTTTTAAATGTTTACTGTTAATTTACATTAAGCTACTAAACCTCAACTGACTAATGTGAATAGTCTTACTTTCCTAGTGAGATACTGAGATAGAAAGCAATTGAATCAGTGTTCTTTACTACCTTGTCAAATCATATTATTAATCGCCTTGGGTTATTTGCAAGACTCTGAAATATCCTATATCTTTTCAAAGTGTCTGGTGAAGTTAAGAGCAGTAATCGTCCTATGAACTGTTATTATGATGTAATGCTGACACAGAACACTTACAAAGTAAACAGGAAGTATATTGGTAATAGACACTTGCAGTTTACTCACTGCTTAATCTGTGACCACTGCTTCATGTCCTTGTGGTTATTAGAACAAAATGGTGTATCTAAACCATGGGGACAGGGAGTACAAGCAGGTTTTTTATGCCACCAAAAGGCCTTTTCCTCTGAGAACAAAAAGCCCTCGACTCTCAGCTTTTCAAGGAGAATGGTGGGTCTCGCTCCCCTTTCTGGTTAGGCCAATTCTTAATACACAGTAGATTCTCGGTAAATATTTGTCGAATGAATAAAAAAAGTACAATGAAAATCCCTTGTTTTTTCTAAAATTGGGTCAAATGTTCTAATCAGGGACTTGGAGTTTTGTGTGACAGATGCCTGTCAAGGCTGAGGAAGCCCGTGTGTGCAGAGAGGTGGGGACAGTGACCGTTGCTAGGACCCTCCACAGCCCTGGCTGCCCCTTCTTCTGCTCTCCCCTGCGAACACAGACAGCACTGGAGAGAAAAGAAACACTCTGCTGTCGGTCTTAGGACCAAACTGGCGGAGAAGCGCCCCTGCCTTCTTACCAGTCATGAGAGGAAAGCCCTGAGCAAGAGTCTCCATGACGGCCTTCGGGTATGTAAACAAGCGTAAAGAGCAGCCACACGTGACACGGGCCTGACGCTCTTGTGTGGCTCGTGAACACTATCCACCATTCACAAGTTTCCGTTTTTCAGGAACCGGTAACCCAGTTTTTATTTCACCCCTCTTTCTTCTGCTTGTTCTTTTGAGCTGTTCATTGCAGCAAGGGAGGAAAGGAGGCAGAGAATTAGGGAGGGAGATAAAACAAAAATTGGACCCCTTTGCTATTTGTTATTGTTTTGTTTTATAATGTTCCTGTTGGAAAAAATCAAAACAATTTTGCTCCAGTGGAAATCCCTTTATCTCTCCAGCCTCAGTTTTTAGAAAACAAAAGGGCTGGACCCAATGACCCGCAGTTTTAACAGTCGATAACTCTACTCCTAGAGCAGGGAACTTCCCATGAATTCCAATGATCTCCACGTGGATCAAAGTTTAGTTAGCTGTCATGTAGCTAATTGTAGGGAATGGTCTAAGAAGTTGTTCTTGACCCTATCAATGCCATCCCAAAATGGGGTATTCCAAACTCATAATTTTAGTAAAAATAAAATCATCTAGGAGTAAAAAGACAACTTCTGGATTATGAGACATCACCAGGGAGTTAATAAATTGCTCAATTTAAGTGTAAGGGAAAAGATTTTGATTTCCCCTTAATTGATAGACTGAGGAGAGATGGCTGCCCACACTTTCCTCATTAATGAAAACCTCCGCCAGAGAGGGAGGATTTGGAAATAAGACTCATGTCCTCGGATTATCAAGCAGAGTTATTAGGAGTACTTTCAAGGTCATTAATAAATCCCAATCATGAAAAATCATCAGTAGTTACTTCTTAGATCACACATAGTACTTTTCTCTTAAAGAACGCAAAGCCTCATGATCTAGAAAATAAACACACAGAAAAAAACAGGTACGGATTTAAAGTAGAGCCTTAATGAGATGCCTATTTAGGTCAACCTATATAGAATTATAAAATGGGATTTCATTAATGCAAGATCTAAACGTTTTGAGATATACACAACACCCAGGATGTCTAGCGCATCATTGGAACCAAGATGCCATGGACTGCGCTGTCGTTCATTCACTCATCCATCCAACATTTCATGACACCTCCCATGAACCAGGCCAGAGTTTGTGACAATAGAGGACAATAAAATACTGTGCCTGCCTCAAGAAGTCTCATAGAGCATTAACAGACTTGTCAACGTAGAACTTGCCTAAAAAACAGGATGAGGGTATTTTAGAGATTTTGTCCTGGAAAGAGACCCCCTCCCCCTGGCAAAGTGTTGCTAAGGGGCCAGAGTTTTCATGTCTGTCAGTGTTTTTACGCTTTTCTATTCAGTGTCTTTGTTGTGAGGGGCAGTGAATGAATTGGTAGTCATAAAACTGCATCTGATGCTAACAGTGTCACAGTGTTGGACCAAGCCTTTTACTTTATAGGGGTGAATACTGAGGGCTAAAGATGATATGCAGTAGTGATTATGATAATAATAGAGTAACAGGGAATTTTGCTGAGAGCTTATTAGGTGGCAGCCTGGAAGTTAAGGCTTTTACACTCATTTTGTCACTTAATCTCCCTCTTATGGCTACAAAATCCAAAACAACAAAGCAAGTTGCATGTGAGAGCCAGGATTTGAACCCAGATAATCTGAGTCTATGGCCTCAACCCAAGAGATAAATCACAATCAAACCCGGGCTGCCGTGGCGAAAGAACATGCCAATTCCCAGCCACTAGACCACCAGAGACACAGCCTATTAAAGTCACCAACCTTAAAAAGCACAGAGCCCAGGGGTGGAGCAGAGCTGCCTGACAGATGAACCAGTAGACAGATTCCCTCTAAATGGCAGAGTCCTTCAAGGTCAGGAAACACTTGATCTAGGGGTCTTGACGATTGCTCTGTAGCTGTAAATTTAGATGAATAGAGCGATTTAAAGATGTGTAGACATGAAACAAGAGAGACACTTGGATTCCGCCCTGGGGGTTGTGTAAGCTCTGAATGTTAAGAAGAGGCCACCCAGTTGGGAGCATTATGCATTGGCCAACCCATGTAAAACAGCTGCTGTCTACACGAATAACGGTCCATGGTTCTAATCAAAGGGGGGACACGAGGCCACGTGGTCTGACAAAGGATATGGGTTTATTATGATGATATAGTTCAAGCATACAGAAAAGCAGAGTAATATAATCAACACCCACCTACCGACTGCCCAGTTTTCTTATATTTTAATATTCTGCCACCATATTTGCTTCAGATTTTTTAAAGAAATAAAATGTCCCAAATGCAGTTGCCTGCTGTGTAACTGCCCAACTTTGGTATAGCCCCACCTCTTTCCTTCCATGGAAGTAACCGGTATCCTGAACTTAGCACTCATCATTCTCACGTCTGTATTCTGTGCTATTAAAAAATATGTGTACATCCACAAGTAATTATGTAGTATTGACTTATAAACTTAATTTCATGCTATATGTATTATTTTTACAACTTGCTTTTTGACTTGACGTTATTTTTTAATTATATTTTCTTATTATGGTAAAATAGATTTAACATCAACTTCACCATTTTAGCCATTTTTAAGTATACAGTTCTGTGGCATTAAGTGTATTCACATTGTTGTGCTCAATGTTACGTCTTTGTAGCATATCTATCTAGTTAACTCCATTCCACCTTCCGTTCCTAGTATATACAGGCAATGTGTTCGTTCTGCAATGGAGGGTGTCGGGTCTCCTCCAATTGTACAGAATTACGAATTTGCAGCCATGCGCATCCTTGCACACACACTCTCTACTGAGGATCCATATGGGGAAGTGAAGTCCCTGAGTCAGAGGGGGATGTCACCTTCGATTTTCCTGGGTTTATCCAAGTTGCTTTCCAAAGCGGTTGTATCAGTTACTTTCCCACCAGCAATGTATATAGAAGTGTGGCCAAACCAAAACAAAACTTTAAATTACTCTTTTTCTTGTTATGAAATTAATATGTTATTTGCCAAAAGAAAAAAAAAAGGTGGGATACAGAAAGCACAAAGAAAAAAATAAAGATCACTCATAAACTCACCACTCAGGCATGGCTAACCACTGTTGATATTTTAGAATAAGTTTTCCCTTTTTTTCTTTGCATGTATTTACATATTTTAACATAATTGGCATAATACTGTGCATATTAAGTATGTTCAATTTTTTTGAATAATTTTGTATATTTACAGTCTTATAAAGACATAAAAATTAAATTGCATTTGTTACATATCAAACAGTCACTTTTATTGAAAAGAATAACAT
>RJWJ010016825.1:0-33939 GCA_004363605.1 Indri indri | reverse complement strand
CTAAACCAAGTACTATATTTTATCCCAATACAGTTACCATATAACAGTGATTAACAAAAATGTAGACTTCAATAAAAACATGTAGTCCATTAAAAAAAACATGAATGAATTATCTAAGCATACAGACCAACCTGTCAGCAGTTCAGACTGATTTCAAGGTATTAATCTTTGCAAAATGAAAAATCAACTATATTATACACAAAATCATTTCAATCCCTATAGACCTAGTCTTGAAAATAAATAAAAGCAACCGTCAGACAGCAAAGATAGAGACATGGTAAAATCATAGACTTATTTATGATTCAGTCATTAAATACTGTTAATTTTATAACTAAAAAATGATTTTATTACAAGGCACCATGCAAGACAGCCTATATAAAAGGCACACTGACTAATTTATATATGGTTAAATTAATGTACAATTAGTTAAAATAAAATTGAACTTAATGTAATAATTTTAAAAAGTACTCTTATGGATAATCATGCATTACTAAGGATAATGAAGGAAAAATGCCAAAGATAGTTATAATCACATCAATAATCTAAAAGCCTCCCTTTAATCATTTAATTCAAGTATTTTGCCAGATCTAACAAAACACTACTATTTTAATCCAATTCATAAAGAAAGGAAGCATTAAACTTAAGTTTTCCTAAGAAATCTACTTACTGTTTTAAATGACTTAAGTTGAAATTAACTTTCTAAAACATATACACACTTTTCTCCTTCTGCAGCACAATAAATCATCACCTTAACTCTGGACCCAGCAATGCAACTACAGAGGTCAACTGGGTTTCATAACCTCAAAGGGGAGAAGGTGCTGTTATAAACTCAGTGAAGGAGAATGCCATGCTTTTATATATATATATTTATAATTTATTTATATATTTTATTATTTTTATTTTTTATTCATTTTTTTACTTATTTATTATTATTTAGACAGTCTTGCTCTGTTGCCTAGGCTAGCTCACAGCAACCTCAAACTCCTGGGCTCAAGCAATCCTCCTGCCTCAGCCTCCCAAGTAGCTGGGACTACAGGCATGCATCACCACAGCCAGCTACTTTTTTTCTATTTTTACTAGGCAGGTGGGGGGTCTCGCTCTTGCTCAGGCTGGTCTTGAACTCCTGAGCTCAAGCAATCCCTCCCACCTCGGCCTCCCAGAATGCTAGGATTACAGGCATGAACCACCACCCCAACCTGGCCACGCTTTTTAATTGACGTTTTTAAGGCTTAACATTTTTCATTATAATTTGGTAGCACTTTTCTCCCTTGTTACTACTTTAATCTGTGAAAGGCTAGATCAGATAACAAATGTGTAAATTAATAAGAGTAAACAGATTCTGAGTAAGAGCCAAGAAGCTTCCTAAAAATAAAACACCTGAGTTTTAATGAAAGCTTCTTGGACTGATCAGAGACATCTTTCTATTTATTTCTAGGTTCTGCACTCTAGAATGCTGATGTTAATCTTAACAAGTAAGTAAGCTCTGAATAAACAAACATAGACTGAATTTTTATACCCTGTCCCTTTCCACCTTTTGAAAATAAGACAAAAGTTCAGAAGAACAAAAAGCAGTCAACTTACAGAAAATAAAAACCGCACTACTTTTCAAATGATGGTCCCACATCAGTCACCACCACCAATTTCTTCAGGTCCAGTAAAATACCCCTCAACCACCACTTTTAAATCAAAACTATTCTTCTCATAGCAACTCCAAAATGCACTAAAGAAAGTACATTTCTAAACCTAAGTTTACATATATTAGAAGAATTTTAATAAAGAGCCTCTTCAGAGGTAAGGAGTAAAAACTTGGAAACAAAAGAGACTTGAGAAATTCCGGACTATGACTAATTTAAGATAGGCTTCTTTCTCCACACATTACATGAAACTGTTAATAACACTATTAAATCTATCAACACCTCAAAAGAGAAGCAGCAGAGCAAACATTCAAGTTTATTTTGTACTGCTGGCAACATCGAAGTATTAAATTCTTTTCCTATTTTTTTAAAAATTCATAGCAAGAAAGGATATCCACTAATTAGTTTGCTTGATGGTAGCAAGAATATTTTATAATTGCCCATAAGCAAAAAAATTGAAAACTGAATATTAAGAACTGAAAGAGCTGTGTCTTTCCATTTAATATTAGCATAAGTTTTTGACAGCTTTATACAGGCTGATTTTTTTTTTTTTTTTTTTTAGAGACAGGATCACACTCTGTTGCGCTGGCACAATCATAGTTCACTACTGCCTCCAACTCCCAGGCTCAAGAAAGCATCTCACCTCAGTCTTCCAGGTAGCTAGGACTACACACTACCATACCTGGCTAATTTTTCTTACATTTTTGTAGAGTGGTCTCACTATGTTGCCCAGGCTGGTCTCAAGCTCCTGACCTCAAATGACCCTCCCGCTTCACCCTCTCAAAGTGCTAGGATTACAAGTATGAGCCACCATGCCTGGCTCAGGCTGATTTTTTTTTAAAGCAAAGATCACATCATTCATTTTTAAGTGTCATGCTAAAATGATAAAATACCTATCTGGATGTCACCATAAAGTTCTTGGAGCATCCTTATATATTAATATTAAATAGAACAGAAAATTTATAAATGACACTTAAATTTAGGATAGTTATAATGTAGAATTTTACACAATGTATTTCAGACTCTATGGTAAAAAATGGCTGCTCTAAGATAGAAAATTGTCCTAATAAGTTAAAAAGTGATCAGTCACCAAGATAAATTGTGTCTGGTGGCTAACAGATTTGAAATGTAATAATATAAATTATGAAGAAAAAATGTCTTTAAATGCTATTTACATTTTATATCAAAACTTCATGAAGTTGTACAGAGTTGGTGAGTATATGAGGAACCTAGTATTCTAATGCACTGTTGATAGAAAAAGTAAGCAAAAATAATTTAGTGGTAAGATTAAAAATTCTAAATGTTGACATCATTAGTATCCATTAACTAGAAGTTACATTCTTAAAATATAATCTATAAGAACATTCCCACAAGTACTCAGAGATACATGTCCAAAGACACTCATTTAGCATTGCCTCTATCAACAAACAAAAAGACAATAAAGGAAATGTCCATCAATATCAGATTGTTTAAATCAACTGTGATAGTTCTATACAAAATTAAAATTAAAATTAAAATAGCAAAATGTTGTTTTGGAACAGCCCCATTCTATGAAACAAAGATTAAGCAACTGAGAATTATGGTTTCAAAAAATTGATACAAATGTCTTATAAACCTTATTAAAGTACAAAGTAATTCCAATATAAATGTTTTTTCCATAGGTTTTTATTTTAGCCACAAAAGGATCTTTTAGGAAATCATATATATTATTATAAATTTTTTCCCAAAGCTTCATAATTTCCTTTTTTATTCTATGTTATAATGAAATTAAATACTTTTACCAGCATGTAGATTATGATCCCATTTCTATAAAACTGTTCATCTATCCTTCTACCTTAACACATGCAAAGACTAATGTTCATCTAACATTAATGATGGTCATTTCTGAGTGATGAATGTTGGGTGATTTTACTTTCTTCTTTGTATTCTCCTATATTGCCCAAATTTCTTATAATGAGTATATGTCAGTTACATAGTAAGTCTTTTTAAATATATTCATTTTTTAAATTAGCTGTCATTTTACCCCCATCAGCTTGTAATTGTTATCTTTTCAGGACTCATGACATTCCAAGGCTTTCCCAATTTTTAACCTTCTGGGCTCTGATGACCAGTACATTTAAAAACCAAACAAATAGAACAGCAATGCATCACATCATGGAACTACAATAAGACCCCATACACTTAAAAGTAAATTTCACGTTTAAAACAAAGTCCTGCTCCCCAACCGCCTGGTTAGAACATCTATGCAACACATTACCTCCACAGTCTGACACATGAATGGAGCTCAAATTCAGACATATAAATTCATGGTGTTAATCTACAAGCCTAGAGGCTAGGCTACCAGATATCATAAAAAAATTGGGAGATTAAACTATTAAAATCAAGAAAGCTAAGAGGAAAAATGGCAAAGTTAAAGAGGCAAGGAACTAGTGGGTGGAAGGGAAAGAAGGAAAGAAAAAGCTAGAGAACATCTTGAGAGCTCAGTATCTACCTCCAAGTTTCCACGGAAAAAGACAGTGAGTTTTTTAGCCATTAGAAACACTTCATGTCTGCTTCCTAATTTTTTAAGAAATTACAAATATTTACAACCAAAATAAAACTATATCATTCTACTTTCACCTGTAGGTAAATTTATAAAGAATAAAAAACCAACTCACCTGCCTGACGCACTGGGAATTCCACATGGTCTGACACTATAATCCGAAGTAAACTGGGGGCAAAATTGATAATCTTGTAGGACTGAAATTACAAAGCAATGTTTTATAAAATAGGGCAATATAAGTGAACAGCTGTTAGCACTGCTACTGAATATGTTACTGTCCAAATAAAAGAAAAACTTTTAAAGAGAAACTCTCCAAGGCAAAATGAAGATTACTAAAATACTTAAGCGAAACAAAATGCTTCGAATAAATTGGTGAATAAAAGAATATGAACATTTTTATGATTTTTTGACATATATTGTCAAAATGCTCTCCAGAAAGGGTATGCCAATTTACACCGCAAACAGTAGCATATGAGGGTGTTCATCTAGCCAACACACTTCCTATCACTCCTCTGAAACATTAAAACCTTATGTTTTAAATTACATTTAAATTATTTAAAACTTAATTACATTAATTTATTTAGAGCTTTATGTTTTAAATTATATTTCCTCCATTACTAAGGAGGTTGGATTTTTTTTTCCTGTTCATTGGCTATTTTTGCTACAAATTCATTACTTCCTTTATCTTTTTGTAAGTGAAGTATTTGCCTTATTCTTAATAAACTCTAAGAACTATTTATGAATTTCAAACCTCACCCTTTTATTTGACCTATACATGGCAAGTATTTCTTCCCAGATTATTTGTGCTTCAATTTTGTTATGGTATTTTTGACGAACAGAAAACAGGAAAACATGGTCTACAGAAAATCAGAGGTCTAACAGAGCAAAACAGACAAGGTGATGCTACACAGTTGAGCTTGGGCTATGGGGAGAGCCAGTCCAGACCGGAACAGTGTGATTCACCAGACAGTACTGAGAGCTGTCGTCACCAGCTGCCCTCTCCTGCAGTACCATATTTTAAACTTGACAATACCTCAGGGATCCTATGCTGATGAAGTTCCTGCTCTGCCCTGTTGCCTGGGTCATTTCACCCCAAAGGCATGTTCTACTTTGATCTGCTCCTGAGTTTGGCCATGGTGACCTTAGAAGCAAAAATATACAGAGCAGCCCATTCCTTCTGACCATGTTCTATCCAGATGTCTAGTACCCGGGCTATATTACAGCCCCGCCACATTCTCAGAGCCCACACATAGCCCTGTCCACTGACATTCCCAGACAGGATTCATAAATTCCAGTGAGGCCAAGCCAGACAATGACCCAGAGAGCCTGTCAACATACCTTCTCCTGGGAGCCTGGTTCTATGGTGGCATCCCTTTCAATACGCAGCTAGGTTTGTGCATATCACTCAATTTTTTAATTAATCACTTTTCCCATTCATTTATTTATAACAGCATTTATTAAGGCAAATGTTTGATTTAAAAATTAATTTCGAGAAAACTGGCATCTTTATAAAGTATTGATCCTTTCCATCCAAGAACATTATGTTTTCCAAATCTTTCCATATCCTTCAATGAAATTTTGAATTATCTTATAATTATTCTTCCTTTCATTCTGTGTAGTCTTCAGAATCTCAAGTCTGTGGTATGTAAGGTAAATTCTTTTTTATCCATAAGTGAAACCACCAGAATTTTAAAGTCGTTTTTAAGAAAACAGATTTAACAGCAGTTTACAGGAGGCAAAATTAATACAGACTTAGCCCGATCTTCTTCACCTTGTACATACGCATTATAACTCATGTTTGTAACCTTCTAGATACTGAAAGATCTTATAGTGAATCAAAGATTAAAACATCCATGTAGTTTGTTCTAATCACAAAAACTGACTTCAGTTACTTTTTAACGAACCTTAGTACATGTAAATACAAAATAACACCTTTATCCTTAGGTTAATCCTACTTATTTGAAAGCACTGTTCTTACTGGGGAGACTTTTATTTCACAAATATTTTACCCAATTTCTTTGTCTCTCTCTTTAGGCTTCAAGTTTCTAACATAAGACTCATTTCTCAATGATTTCTTGAGGATATTTATATCTGTGAAATTTTCTACAAATAAGGAGTTTGCTTCCTGCTAAATTCTGTATTTTTTTGAGAACTCATATAAAGCAAAGACCTGATGTTCTCCCACTTTCAACTCACTGCTTTAACTACATTAATCTCCCTAGTCCTCCGCCCGCTAAATGAGGGCCTTTTCTGAACAGCTATTCCCTCTGTTCCTCTTCCTGTTCTTCACCTGGCTCATTCCTTCACAACATCCAGGTGTCTGGCTCAGTGTCATTTATTAGAGAATGACTCCTCTATTTATATATCCCAACACTACTTCTTGGGTTTTATTCTCTATAGCACTTACGACCTGAAATTACATTACTTATTTGTATCCCCCACTAGCATGGGAGCAATAATAAATTATATTATGTGCTTGTCTGCATCCCCAGCTCCATGAAAGCAAAGGCTTATACTAATGCCTGCAAAATAACTCAATAAATATCTGTTATTGATATTTAAACAAACTCTCTTAAAGGGTAATAAAAAATGGTATGTACAGATGCATGGAAAGCAGGGATTCTAATACTTGGCGAGGAAAGTAAATACCTTTATTTCCCTATGGAAGCCATGTGGAGAATGACTTATTAAAATAAGACATCTTTCTAGATGAGTTACTGAAGCAAGATACCTACCCATTCCTACTCCCCTATGCTGCTACTAAAGGGACTTCCGGTCTAGAGACAATGAGGAAGGTGTATAGGCTTCATTCTTAATATCCTGAGATAAAACTAAAAATATTTTCCCATAAAAAAACAATATCACAAACAGCAGTCAGGGAACCAGTCACTGGTAACACAAAAATGTTGGCCTTAGAAAAATGTAGCTCCAAATAAGAATTTATCCTTCGGAACACACGCTGTTGTGCTGAAGCTGCCTACTCTTCCAAACAGCAACTGACAGATCAATCAGTACACTGCAGAAGCTGCCCCCATTTTCTGTGCAGAGCATATTTGCTAAGGGGTGGGGGGAGCTAGACTGAAATAAATGAGCTGGACCATCCGTAATCACTTACGGTAGATTACCCACCCATTTAGTCAACAAAGTAGGATGTCACAGTGGTGGAAAAGGATAAGCATACAAAACCCAATATTATATAACCATGTAATACTATAAGGTTATGTGACATTATATTTTGGTCTTCTACTTACAGCCTGCTCAAAAAAACTTCGTGAGAACATACTACAATCCAGAGCATTGTGTAAAATATAAATGCTAAAGAAGTGGTATAGCAATTAAGCTTTTAGAAGTTGCAGGGGAAATCATAGTCTGTTGATGAGATGGGTAGATATGGGACAAGGCAGAGTGATGGAATGGATTGGATTGAAATATCATGAAAAAAAAAAATAGGATTGGGTCTTAAAGGTCTCCTAGTTTTATGAGCTTTCCCACCTACTTTTTCCACTTTTATAACATCAACTGCACTTAAATACTCATGACTCGGAAAGCAACGAAGGTTAGACTAAGGGCAGGAAAAGTGTAACACGATATCAAAGATATGCTCCCCATCAACACTATCAAAGGAACATCTGGCCTCATTGTCAGGGGAAGGGGGTCACAAACAGGCCAACTCCCCTGTTCATACTAGTAGATTGCAAGTTCAGCTCTTGTTTTGTTCTTCCTAACTAACCCCTGGATTACTACTCTTCCAGCCAATCAATATACAGTACTTCTATTCTGCAAAGCCTGGAACAGGTACTGACTTTAACCTCCCCCTATTCTGAATGGCAGTCCTTTTCTTTTTGAAAGACCAATACATTCTCTTTGGGCTTTAGTTCAACTCAACCTCCTCTCCACAGTCAATGTTTTCACTCTCCCTTTTATCTCTGAGAATCCTGGGTTCACACCTACTCCAAACTCCACCCAGATTTTCCAATTAAAATAATCCCTTTCAAAGATTCACAATAATCAGATTCAAACTTAACTTCTTAGAAAAAGATTCACAACACCTACCTGCTTTCTAAAGCCAATTCCAGCAGAAACATCTACTTATTACAGTCACACTTTAGGAGGCACAGAATCACCTGGGGAGCTAGTTAAAACACAACTGGGCCCCACCTCCACAACTTCTGATTGTTTAAGTCTGGGGTGAACCCCATAATTTGCATTTCCAACAAGTTCTCAGGTGAAGTTGCAACTGCAGGTCCTGGACAACACTTTGAGAACCACTGATTTAGGAATATTCCTTTACATTTAACAGATTTAACCTCAAACAGCTGTCCATCCTAGGGGTAGATCTTAATTCCTTCTTCTTAGTGAGAGGTCTATAATTCATTCGTACAGGTGAAGAGGAAGAAGTAAGCTGCAGTCTGAGATCATTAAAATTTTGAAATGTTGGGGGCAACGTTGGAAAGAGGTCAAGGCTGGTTAGGAATACTAGAGGATGGAGGAAAAGAAACTCTTACACACTGAAGCATTTATAAGAAATGTCTTCAAACATATTACTTTGATGTGTCTTTGATATGGCAGTACCAACATAAAAACTGCCTATTCTTCCCTGAGCACTCTCCCGACAGCAATGCCCAGTGCTCCAACAAAACTCTGCCCATCAGTGTCAAAATAGTCCTGTCAACCCCACAGAAGCAGGTGATGAGCAGCGTTTCCCACAGCAACACCTAAAAGGGGCTGAGTTGGAAGAAAGCTGAACTCCGATATGAATTGGAAGTGAATTTCCCACCTGCGACCCCAAGTCAGCGCACTAAAGAAAAAGAAATCACACCCTGAAAATACTAGCAAAGGTTGCAAAAGCTTCTTTTTGCGGACCACTGTGGGCTGAACAAACTGCACCGGGGAAGGAAGACGACACGAAAAGATGCATAGATGGCCAACAGGTGCGCGAACTGTTTAGCAAAGATCCTAGGAGTGCTGCTCAACTGGACCGGGGAGCGGAGGGCGGGACGGGCCGAGAGAGGCGTCAGGGTCCCAACCCTGGTGGGGCGGAGATGAGGGGCGCCGAGCAGGCAGAGCCCGGCGAGCCGGCTGGGGGCGCCGCTCCAACGGAAGGGGGGCGCCGCAGGCCCGCTCCTCACCTGGTTGAGCTCGTTCTCCGCTGCAATCCGCAGCTTCGGGTCAATGGTGCCCTTCAACGCCTGGATGATCCGGTTGAGGTCCATCTCCGCGGGTGGGGGCTCCGCGGCCCCCGGATCAGTAGGCCAGAATGCAGCTTTAGTTTTCTTTTGAACCTCTCAGCCTCTTCCTCTGCGACCCCTGGACTACCTCACTCCCCACCCCCCGCCCTCGTTGCCACCTGCAGCCACTTGCTGCGCCACTCTGACTCCGCGCCCCCTGTCCTCCCTTCCCCCCCGCCCAACAACTCGCTCTCCATTCACCCTTTTACGACAGCCGGTGGGAGGCGGGAGAAGCAAGAAGAGGAAGAGGAGCGTCCTTTACGGCGGCCTCTTCCCCTAGGCGTAATGCTACGACGGTTCCCGTAGGCGGGCGCCATGCTGCTGTACGGAAAGCCGTCTCGGCTTCTTCCCCGGAGGGAAGCTGAGCCCCCAAGCTCCGGCAGGCGGTCGCCATACTGCCGTACGGAAAACAGCCTTCCGCCTCTTCCCGGGTGGAGAAACTTGAGCCGGCCCCGAGCCTCCTTACAGCTGCTTCCAAATTAAGCATATGTGGATGGAGTGACGCTTTTTGTTAGTCCGAGAACCCTTTGGGCATCACAACTGGGTCTGTTCCAAGACAGATTTGTTGGGACCTTGAGACCACGTACCCTACGGGACAGGGTCCCCTCGGTGTGTGGAGCCATCATACTTTAGTTCATTCATTCACTTTCACTGAACATTTAACATATTTTTGAACCAGAGTACTAGGATTTTTAGGTATCACATAATAACAAGATGAATTCGATACAGATTAATATGAAGGAACTCACAATCTGATAAGTGACATTTGTAATATAAACAGAAAAATATATACAAAGTGTGGAAACAGAGGTCAGAGAAACTAACTATATGCCTGAGAATTTTCTGACAATTGCTCATACCTTCTCAGAAAAGTAGTGAAAGGCAAGGAGAAAAGTTATGCTGTTTCCATTCACTGTGGCCATATCTGGCTTCACAATTTCAATGGCATAAAAATATTAAGGAGCTAGTTTTTGCTGAGGTTAACTCAAAAAAGAGAGTGCTAATTACATTTAGTAAAGAACATGACTGCGGGCAAAACACAACTGAGGGGATATGATCTTTTCAGAAGTATGTAATCAAGATAGATTGATTCAATTAATTGGGTTCGATCAAGAGGGTAGAAAATAGGTGGCAGAAAACTTAGTGCCTGAAAGCTTCCCCTTCAGCTGGTGGAAAAATCCCTAGCAATAAACTTAACATGCCTCTGATTGCTTCCAAAATTGCCCTTCTTTAATCCATTATCCACACTGTCATCAGAGTAATGTTTCTGAAAGATTAATATTGTCATTTCTCTTCCTTGATGATTTCCCATCAATTTCAAGTTAAAATACAAACTCCTAAGCGCTCCGGGTCTTATGAAGCATAATGCCTTTCATCTCCACATTATTTCACTATCCCACTCTCTTGGACCTCATGATTATCTAAAACTCCTGTACCCCTAAAATCTTAACTCCAGTACCGTCTTTTATAGTTAGAACCTGTTCTTCTATTGCTCTCTCCCTCAATAATTCTATACCTGTTCTCCAACTCAATCACTACTTCAGGTCTCCTTACTCTATACATTCCTAACTACACATCCTTTTCTGCTATTAACCCCCCAATTCAATTTCAAGACTACCCTTGACCCACTATGCAAACTGACACCACTACAAATATGTGTTCTCTCAGACTTAACAACGCTATTCCTTGTCTTTAATCAGAACCATCTTCCGTTCCCTCAGGGGCTGGTCCAACCATCAGGATTCCTCAAGTTCCCTACCCGTTCTCAAGCCCTGAAAAGATGAGCAATGCCATCAAGCTCAACTCACCCAACAACAAATTAATCTCTGCTTACCCCTCTTCACCCCCTTCTCTCCAGTATGAACCCAATAGTCTCTGATCTCCTCCAGGACCCTGTTCCATAAATCTCTCTTCTCCTTAATACTTTTCATTAAGATAAATTTGAAGTATTATGTGCTCATTGTTGAAAATTTATAAGATTTTTTCCCTATATTTTCAGCCTCTGTCCCTCCACTGAATCAACCTTGGACTAAAAACATTTCCTCCAGCTAAAAAACCACCTTTCTTCAGTAATGCTAATTATTGCTCATTCTTTTCACTTTTCATTCCAAAGAATGGTCTTCATTCATTGCTTCTATCAGACACCCCCAGACTTCTGCCCTCATCTCCCACTGACACTGCCAAGCAAAGATCATGTCAAGCAACTGACCCCCTTAGATAGTGAATGCAAAAGACATTTTTAATTCTTATATTCAATTGTGTCTCTCTGGTATCTGACATCGTATTATATTCTTTTTAAAATATCTCTTTTCTTGTGTTCTCTTACAGACTATATTCCTAACCCTTTGATTATGCAATTAATCATACAACTCTTACACACTGGTGCCTCTCAGGACTCTTGTCTTCAGCCCCCTTTCTCTCCTACCAATTCTTCTTGTGTCATTTCATCACTTAACTTTAACCATCAACTCAACAAAGACAACTTACAAAACTAGTTCTAACCCACATCTCTTTGCTTAAACTAAATGTATCCAAATGCCTACTACATTTCTACCAGTATGTAGAAATCACTTAAGGCACACATCTAAAACTGAACTCTGGTAGTACTGAAGAAGATGGTTTGGAGAAAGAAGAGACCTGATGCAGTTATTCCAACAACATAAAAGGAGAGTTCAAAGATAGTGACACCACCAAATGCTGGCGAGGATGCAGAGAAACTGGATCACTCATACACTGGTGGTAGGAATGTAAAGTCGTACAGCCATTCTGAAAAACAATTTGGCAGTTTATTTTAAAAACTAAATATGCAACTCCCATATGAACCATCAGTTGGATTCCTGAGCATTTATCCCAGAGAAATGAATAGTGCTCATAAAAAACTTGTGTTTACAGCACCTTTATTATAACCAAAAACTGGAAAGAATCCAGATGTCCTTCAATGGGTGAACGATTAAACTGTGGTACATCTACACCATGGAATACTACTGAGCAACAAAAAGGAATAATATATACAACAACCTGGATGAATCTTCAGAGAATTATGCTGAGTGAAAAAAATCCAATCCCAATAGGTCGCATATTGTCTGATTCCATTTATATAGAATTCTTAAAATTAAAAAATTATAGAAAGATCAGTAGATCAGTGGTTGTTAAGGGTTAATGTGGAGGTTGGGGCAAGAGGGAAGTGAATGTGAGTATGGAGAAAAGGCAATATTGGGGATTCTTGTGGTGATGGAAATGTTCTTGACTGTATCAATGTCCATATCCTGGTTGTGATGTTGTACTATAGTTTTGCAAGATGGTTACCACTGAAGGAAACTTGACAAAGGGTACATGGAATTTATCTGTATTATTTCTTATAACTGCATAGGAATCTACAATCATCTCAAAATTTTTAACTAAAATTTTTAAAAAGCTGATGTTGCCATAAAAATTTTGTATGCTTTGGACTCAATAAAGATGAGTCACTAAAAAACAATACTGTCAAATTAAGGGTGGCCAAGACAACAGGAAAAGATCAGAAAAAACCATAAGCTCTCAGATTTCTTTGCATTTTAAAACGCTTTGCCCTAAACTGTAATTCATGTTTAACTTATATATGGCTCATTATGAGTCCTCTTTTATTACTTTGCATAACGAGAAGATTTCTGTATTTGATGCCCTCAGCTTGTTTCAGGTAGAATTTGAACCAGCTATATTGTCTTGTATTATTAGGGTTTGCATAATAATGCCTCACCTGTGTGCCTGTTTCCTCACCTGCTTCCGAGAGCTGTTGTGAGGACTAGATAACCACACTACCCATGGGACATACTCAATAAATATTATCATCGTAGTCTGTTTAAGACAGAACTTATTCAACATTTGATGAATGAGACATAGTCTCACACTATTCCTGGCACATAATTAGCAATTCGTAAGTACTGGCTGAATGAGTAAAGGAATGCATGTGAGAGAGAAGGGGTCTGAAACAGTGTAGGAAAGAAGGTATTAAAGATGAGACATTTCACAGGTAGAATCAACAGGAATTTGTGAAGGATTAGATACATAAAGTATTATAACTAAGGGAAGTCAAAAATAATTTTAAAGTTTCAAGCTCTGATGACCTACAGAAGTCATTAGCCAGGGAAAACATACTAGATTTTGGAGGAAAGATGAGTTTGCTTTTGGACATGTTGAAATGGAAGTGCTTATAGTTCACACAGCTAGAGATTCCCAGTGAACAATTTGGAAATCCACATCTGGCACTCAACAAAAAATCTGGGTGAGAAGGCAGGAAGCTATGGCAGGGGCAAGAGGAAGGAACAAAGGTATGGAGTTAAAGAACTGTGAGTCACCTATATATATGTATATATGGGGTAGATGACACCATAGAAGCAAATGGCATTAGCCTAGAAATATAGCATAGAGTAAGAATAACTGGTATTACACCTCAAATTACAGAAAGTAATTTTTACTCCAAGCATTGACACTGTGGCCTTTTTTGAGATTAAACATTTTAGTCATCTCAATGGAACATCACACAGCTGTCCTCCCCATCTCTTGGCAGCAGCTTATCTGCTGGTCTATGTTTGCAGGTTTGAATCTAGTGCATATGGTAAAGAGAAAATGGGAGTTAAAAACCAAAGCATAAAAATTCCTATCTATAAGTTTAATAATGCATCTTTTAAAAAAATGTTTAGGTAGGCCTTGTTCTGTGTAAGATAAAACCATCTTTTAAAACCAAGTTATCTCTAATGAATAGTGTAAAGTTTGTGACTAAATGCCTCTTCTCCAAGTTTCTACTCTGGCAGAGCTCTACATCATAGCATCTGAAATAGTCATCGCTCAGTGTATGTGGAGGACTGGTTCCAGGACCCCCATATATGCCAAATCCATGTATACCCAAGTCCCCCCATCAGCTGTGTGGAACTTTGTTAGTTCTCCCTACACTCTGGTTTCACAACCCACAAATACAGTATTTTCGATCAGCATTTTGTTGAAAGAAATCTGAGTACAAGCGGACCTGTGCAGTTCAAACTCATGTTGTTCAAAGGTCAACTGTATATGCAAGAGTATATACATACGTCTTGTAAATATGTATTTTGTTACTACAAGTCAACGGTAATCTTCTTTAAAATGGCATATATAACCAGAAGCCTGGAGTAGACTTTCTCAAAAGAATGTGAGAGATCACCCACTTAAAAAAAGGAATGTTTTTTAAAAACAAAAACCCAGTAATACATAAGCTGAAGTATTAGGTTAGAGCAGTAGTACAGTTTCTCAACAGAAGTCAGAAACTTACTTTTCCAGAGGCTACAATGGTAGTGGTGGTGGGGAAGGGCTGTAAGCTAAAGATGATAGCATTAACTGGGACAAAAGAAAATATTTACTTTCAAGTAAGTTTTTTCTTCAAAATGTTGAAGAAAATGTTCATCTCCTCAGGCATTCCACGTTGAAAGAGGAGCCATCCCTTGCCTCAGCTTCAGGACCTGTAAGAAGCTACGGCTTATTGACAACTCCGTCTGAAAGTTGTACAGTTCACAGACAACTGTGCGGTTCATGAAGTGTATAGTTTGCCATAACAAAGTTGAGTAGTGCACCAAAAGCATGTGTATATAAGGCAGCAGTACTAGAGCACTAAAGTAGAAAACAGTACCACAGAAAATTCTATGCTGCATTTGAACTTGGGAAAGCTAACTCTGGCTCAGGTGCTTCTTCTAGTGGCCTTAGAAAGTCAATCTCCAAGAGTCTCCATTTTCTTATCCCCTAAAACAGTATCTATCTCACCAGGGCCATTGTGGGGATCAAATAAGATTACATGTATGACAGTAATTTGTAAAGCATAAGGTGAAATGCAAAAATTAGTGAAAGGTGGATAGTACTTAGGCTTTTACAGTAAAACTCTTCCATGTACTATCCCACACTTAAGGATAATGAAACTCTCAAACTCTATCCAAGAAAAGACAAGGTAGGGTTGGTACTATAGCAATCTACCATCTTAAGTTTATCTTCTACTTTAAAATTTTTGGCCAGGCCCACTGGCTCACACCTGTAAGTCCTAGCACTTTGGGAGGCCAAGACAGGAAGATCACTTGAGCCCTGCAGTTTGAGACCAGCCTGGGCAATGTAGTGAGACCATGTTTCTACAAAAAATTTTAAAATTAGCCGGGCATGGTGTCACATGCCTGTAGTCCCTGTTATTGGGGAGGCTGAGGCAGGAGGATCACTTGAGCCTAGGAGTTCAAGGCTACAGTGAGCTATGATCGTGCCACTGCACTCCAGCCTGGGTGAGAGAGCAAGACCCTGTCTCTAAAAAAATTAAAGTAATAATGTTTAACAAAAAAGTAACATGTATGTTTCAAGTTCTACAGTAAAATTCACAAAGTCTTCCTCCCTCATACTACAACCCCCAACCCTTTCCTTAAGGCCAGCTACCAAATTTCTTGTATATCTCACTAGAAAAAAATCCAAGTCATTAGATACATGCTTTTTAAGATTTTTCACACAATGAGGTATCATACACTCTGCTCTGTGCCCTCCATTTTGACTTAATTCCGTATTCCTGGACATCTAGGTTGTTTCTCCAGTTTTTGCTATTATAATTAATGCTATACAAACTATCTTTATGCATGCATCTTAGCATAATTCCAAAACTATTTGTACGGTAAATTCTCCTAGCAGTGAAATTTCTGGGTCAAAAGCATGTGCCTTTTTATCTTGACAGTTGTTGTCAATACTCCCTCCAAAAACACACACTTGCCAAAGCATGTATACTTTAAAACTTTACATATGCTCATGGATCTTTTTTTTCATGTATGAACTGCCTCTTCATATCCATTGTCCTTTTTTATTGATGTCCTCTCACCACAGGTGGTCATTTGTCCTTTGACATTGATATTTTCCTCTAAACAGATGTTTTAAGGAAATAAATTCTATTTGTCCAATTTATCTACCCTTATGGCTTCTGGTTTTGTGTCTCACTTAAAATGCTCTTCCATACCCCGTCGTTGATGTTTTCCCACATAACAAAATCATGCTACCATGAGGCCCAAAATCAATAAGTCCCAATTCTGCATTCAAAGCTTCCAATCATCTTTTTTGGTGTTCCATTCTTAAATATGAACAGTCAACCAATTATCACAAGATTCTGAGCAAATATAACCATACAAATAACTACAAGAGAAAAAGTGTAGAAAATAGACTACATAGGGAAAAAAACTTAACTTTATCCTTAGAGTAGTGAGAAAATAATGCAGTCATGAAATAAGAATAGAATACATATACCGTTGGCCCTCTGTACCTGCAGGTTCCACATCCACAGATTCAACCAACCACAAATCAAAAATATTCAGGGAAAAAAAGAACGGTTGCATCTACAACTGAACATGTACAGACTTTTTTTCTTGTCATTATTCCCTAAACAATAGAGTATAACAACTATTTACACAGCATTTACATTGTATTAGGTATTGTAAGTAATCTAAAAGATTATCTAAGGTATACCGGAAGATGTGTGAGGGTTATATGCAAATACTCCACCATTTTATATAAGGGACTTGAGCATTCACAGATTTTGGTGTCTACTGGGGTCCTGGAACCAATCCCCCATGGATACCAAGAGACAACTGTATGCAAGGAACATTCAGATGGTAGATATACTTAGAAGTTTAAAATATTAAAATCTAAAACTCCATAAAAAGGGAGGAAAATAAAATCAAGGAAATCTAGTAAGTGAAACTAAAGAACAGATGAGAAAGCTAAAGAACTGGACCAAAGAGTCTAGTTTTCAAATAGTAACACTTGCAGACAGAGAAGAGGAAAAAATTGTGATAGAAACCAAAGAAATAATTCAAGAAGAGATATGCTCTCAAAGGATGAAACTGGTATTTCTGATGTGTCTGCACATTTAAATGTCATTCATCTTTGTAGCCCCAGAGTCAGGTAAAAATCAGGCAACTTAACTATCTGAAAGACTAAATCATTAGCAAGATATGGGATCCTTGAAATAAAATGAATAAAGGCAAAATGCTTGAGAAACTTAGAATTGGTGAGCCTAAGTTCTTTTGGTATTGATAATGGATGACTTTTTTTTTTTTTTTTTGAGAAAGGATCTCACTGTGTGATCCAGGCTGGAGTGCAGTGGCATGATCATAGCTCAACGTCAAACTCCTGGGCTCAAGCAATCCTCCTGCCTCAGCCTCCCAAGTAGGTGGGATTACAGGTGTTTACCACCATGCCCCACTAATTTTATTCTACTTTTAGTAGAGATGGGGTCTTGCTCTTGCTCAGGCTGACAATATGTTACAATCTGGCATTCAACATCTTGCACTGATAGTAAATGAACTGTACCTATAAGATGTCAATAACTGCATAAAAGCTGGAAAAAAAAACCAAAGTTATTGTGGCCTAATCACCCCAGGTCTATAAGAATACCCCTGAAATAGAGTAGTGAGTAGAAGACCCAAAGAGATAAACCTAAATTTTTTCATCAAAATTATTTAAGGTATTTGGTAGGTGAGAGGTGTAGAATTCATATGGGAAAACTTTCTCTTAATTATTTTACCTTATGAAATACATAAAATATCCTAGTTATCACAAGGATTACAATAGAATGTCATTAAAGCTAAGAGTTTAACTTTGCAAACAAGAAAGATTAAAAGTATAAAAACAGAGTATGTGATGTCAAAGGATTGTAAAAATACAGCTATTAAGGAGTTGAAGTTTTTTTTTTTTTTTTTTTTTGAGACAGAGTCTCACTCTCTTGCCTGGGGCGAGTGCCATGGTGTCAGCCTAGCTCACAGCAACCTCAAACTCCTGGGCTCGAGCAATCCTACTGTCTCAGCCTCCCGAGTAGCTGGGACTACAGGCATGCGCCACCATGCCCGGCTAATTTTTTATATATATTTTTTTAGCTGTCCAATTAATTTCTTTCTATTTTTGGTAGAGACGGGGTCTCGCTCTTGCTCAGGCTGGTCTTGAACTCCTGAGCTCAGGACAATCCGCCCACCTTGGCCTCCCAGAGTGCTAGGATTACAGGCGTGAGCCACCGCGCCCAGCAGGAGTTGAAGTTTTAAAAAAAAGGGCTGGTTGGCAGATAATTGGTACAGGGGACAAGTGAGCAAAGCTTTCAAAAAACGTCCTGCTTTAAATACCTGCATTTACTCAAATCATTTTAGAGGAGGTAAGAGTCAGTGGCTCACGATTCTTGGATGTGGGGATGAGACAACATTTAACAAAATAAAAGATTTAAAGTGAAAAAGAAGAACTTGGGGGAGAATCTAGTAAATAGGATACTTAACTTTACCTCCCCCATCTCTGCCTTCAGTAAGACAAGTATTTATATATTCATGTATCTACAAAGAATAGTAATTATATGGAATGCCGTTCCACTTCAGTCATACCTACAATAAGATCTTCACAACAAAATAAAAGTTCTTTCCACAAAGTCTACAAATGGGCTTTAGATAGATATCTAATGGATCCCCACTCCATCTCTTGCAAATGTGTATAAATTCTGCAGGTATATATCTATAAAGGTATCTGAGCTTTTACTAAAAGCTTCCAGAACTATCGTCAAAAAGGTAAACTGCTTCAGAATGAAACATCTTGTCCATTTATTCTTAATAAAGAATTCCTATTTCATTATCTTTATACTTAGCAAAATAGCATTTCATTTTAAATATTCTCCTAAAAATGTCTATTATCATGAGGGACCCCAGTTAACGAAAGTCTTGTTGTTGGACACTTACCTTAAAAAAATATAAGTTGCTCACAGTATTTTAAATGAACATTGATAGAAAGACTAAGCTAAAGACATTAATGCAGTGGGAAACACAATGGCTAGAAAAAGGTCTTGTTGAACTTGACCACTAACTATTCTTAAACATTAAATTTTCTCCTCATTTAATCATATTACCACTTTCTTATACACATTTTTAGTTTGTGTTATGAACATAAAAGCCCTGAATTAATTTATTTAACTGGAATAGGAATATCCCTATCCCACAAAGTACCTACCATGAACTGAAAGAGTTCTGTTAAGCAGTGAATGACATTATATCCTGCATCTGGAGAACACTGCACCAGCATTTACAACCACAGACAGTTCTCTATCCTGAGAAAACTATACTGGCATTTAACACCACAGAGAGTTAAACATGGCTTCAGGGTTTAACTGCTGAACCCACACCCAGTTCAAAAATATTAACTATAATATTTATGTTTTTATATCATCTTCCTGAGATTATTTAACACCTCGAAGTGAGAGGAGGATCAAAATAACTTTCTGCTTCAGCAGATGACTTGCCTTAGTTAATGGGTAAGAATGCCTTTCCCCAACCCTTAATATATTTCTGAATATTGCAACCAAAGTGCTCACTTTTTAAAATCATTCTTTAAAGTAATTGAGAAATTAAATATTTACTAAGTTATTAATGAGGAAGATACACAAGCTTAAACTAAGTGTGAGAAAATGTTGTATGTCTAAAATGAACAATAAACTCTGGAAGCACCTGCTATACTGCATAAGACAGTGTATACACATACGTAGAACCCTAAAGTTCTCAGAATGAGAAAAAAATTACAGCATCTAACATTTATTAAATGCTTATGTGCCAGGCACTCTGTTAAATCTTTTAGATATATTCTTAGTAGAACTTCACAATTGCCCTGAGGTTGATCTATCATCATTTCCATTTTACATTTGGGAAAACAGTCTTTAAAAAGAGACAGATCTAAAGGTAATATAACTTGCCCAAGATCAGCTACTAAGTGGCAGAATCAGGACTCTAAAACACAGCATTGCTTGACCACAGAGCCTACGCTTTTTAATGACTTAGCATCCTGCCTACTCAAATTGAGAATCCACTAGAAAGCATTAAGTCATACTGATGGTGGACCAGTAGTATTACCTGTGTATCTCCTGTTGTGTATTACACACGTAATCGCTAACTAAAGGAAGCACATGCTCTACTATAAAATAGCTTCGAGGAGAATGTGTGATTTGGCCCACGGAAATAGAACAGATCCTTTAATGAATGACATGTATAATAACATCAGAGAAAAGTAACCCTAGAAGGACCTGTTATGTATAAACGTTTTCCTATTTTAAAATAATAGCATGAACCCATGTATAAATAACCATTCAAGAGTTATCAGTGATGATCTAAAAATTAGATATTTTACCACTCAACTAAATGGTTACTCAAATAGGAACACTGAAGGTGCATGTAACTTTTTTATTGAGGCACAACAAGGCATTGTAACTTGCCTGAACTTGAGGCAGTCAGTTTAGTAAGCTGAACGTTAATACAGTTAAGGATTAAGTGCAAACAATATACATTCACAGCTTGACTAGCAAGGCTACATCACAATTTATAAAGTGCCAGATTAGTGCTAATTGTCATTCAGCTTGAAAGTTTTCACCTTGGGGAGGAAAACAAAAAAGTAAGGACCTCCTCCTTCCTCTAGGAATGAAAATACTTTCCTAAACCAATCAGTCATGAGGGCAAGGACTACTTTTCCTTTAATCCCACTAATTAGAACACCATCCTTTAAGTGTCAATTCTGTACTGACTTTCAATCTTGATAAAGAAGATAGCCTGAAAATGTAGAATATTTCCAACTACTTCCATAAATTGCTCCCCTGTGCAAACGTAACCATATCTGGTCTCCCTGGAAGAGCTGAAGAATTGCGTGATTGCTAGCAGTTTCGTGGTCTGGAGCACCATCGTTGGCATAAGCCGATACCAAGACTTCTTCATTCTTCATGAGGTTGACATACAGTGGCACATTCACGGCCAGCTTTAGCATGTGAAAAATGAAAACATAAGTGCCATTCACTGGGCAATTAAATCTACCAAGCTGAAGATCAAAAGTTTCTCCTAAGTTGTTCAGAAGAAGATCAAACACAATAGGTTGGTCTAAAGTTCCAGGGGCCAGGTTAGAGGTTCTGGCTGCTGAGAAGGCAACTCGCATCTGCTGAGGCAGGGGATAGACGTGTACTGGCAGTATGGTGGCTGCTGGATTTGTCACTGGCACATCCACGGGGGTCATGCTACGGGAGTCTCCTTGTCCAGAGTCACCACTGTTAAAGGTTTCGTTGTCTCTTTCTGGGCTGCTCACCTGAGAAGAATCACTCCACCCTGCTGTTTTATTAGCAACAGTGAGTTTCTCATAATGAAGTAGTTAGCTTTGAACACAATATTTAACATTAGTCGGCTACTGAAACACAGATAAAGATTCATTTTATAGTAAATTCCAAAACAAAAGCAATAAAGTATAGCTGGATTATACTTTTCTAGAGTTCCTGGCAATAGGCTTTTATAGTACTATTCTAAAGCCAGAAGGGTCCAAGATAATCTAGACTAATTGCCTCCTTTTTTTTTTAAGATTAAGAAAACATGCCCCCGCCCCGCAAGGTTGGATAACTTATTACAACTAGTTAAGGTTAGCAAAGTCTAAAACTCAGGTCTGAACACTTTTTACTTCTTTATCTTTTTCCCATAAGTCTCACTGAGTTAAATTCTCAGTGATCAATCTTCTACAAAGTAGCTAATGTAGAAGGACTTAAGAAAACTGAGATTACATAAAAGAATCAACTTTTAGAACTGCTAGTCACTAGCCAAAGATATATTGATATGGTACGAAGCCCCATGATGAATGCTTGTTATTTCCAAGTTAATGTAACATCATAAAATTTTAATGTTTTAAGTGCTGTACAAAAACACTGCTCAAATATAAGGCAAAGACAATGTGAATACTGGCTACTTTCTCAAAAAAAAATTGTTTTCCTACGACAAAATGAGTAAATCTTCTGTAATTTTTTATTTTCTCAGTTACACTCAATCTTTTAAGAGTCCCATCACATTTTAAAGTGTTATATCTTGTTTTTGTTTCAAGTCATTACATCTTAACTGTTGCTTATTTGAATCAATGTAGCAACACTAGAGTAACTAGAAGTAACCATTGTAAAAACCATCATACTAAAACATCACATGAAACTATCTGAAGTCAGCATAGAGAATATATAAAGCTAAATTATGCTCTGCAGAGCATAATTTGAAGTCAGCAGAGAATATATAAGGCTAAATTATGTCAAGCAGATTTTTTTTTGAAGTACACTTTTAATCAAATTGACAATTGGTTTCCATAGCCTTTCTAATAGTCTAATATCTCCCCATCAGTACTTTAGTACTACACTTAAGCAAACTGAAAACCTCAAAAAAATAAATGCTGAAAGTAATGGGCTGTGGGGAGAACTTAATAGAGGATGCAGAAAGAATTAGAGTTATGTTTTAGGTAAATAAACTACTCAGCTAATTACCTTACCTCTTGAATTTGCTCGCGGACCACCAGAAGTTCCTCCTCGCTTATAACACTGCTGGAAATTATCCTAAAATGAACACATAATATTTACCTTGGCACCAAAAATGCAGAACTATAATTAGTTATTGTACAGGATTACTGGCTGGCAAATCTGTAAGATTAAAGTCCTCTTAGTTCTTTATCTGGCCTTCCCCAGCAACCACAGAGGCTCAGATGTTTCCAAACACCAAGACAAACAAAGTGAGGGCAACAGTGGCAATATTTGCTTCAGCTGTTAATTAACCTCACCAATTAGATGATATGTTAATATATGCGAAAATAATAAAGCATTTAGAGAACACTCTGTAAACAGCACAACGCTAGGTTAATGAGGGAAATTTTAAAATGTGGCGTGGTCTTCTGTCCCTCCTCTCAACATAAAAGGACATAATAAAGCAAGAACACAAACTTTTTCAATCTTGTTCTATTTATAAACCAAACTGGGAAGACTACTACAAACTATGCTGGGTTTTTTTTTTTTTAAAGGCAGTGGAATTTGTAAGCATTATACTGTATAAATGTATTCACTGCCTAGGAATGTGATCCAATAGATTAAGAAAAAAATGTTCAAGAGGCGGAACTTCAAACTGACTACCAGGTATGAAGGAAGTCAGCCTCCATACAACCCATGAAAGAATAGTTGGTGGTGTGATTAAATTACTATATGAAATAAAAAATTTAAACAGGACAAGAAGGTCTGCAATAAAAATAATAATTAAGTCTCCTACTCTAGACTCATAGTACCCTTTGCAGTAGCAACCACTATTAACAATTTCTTGTTTCCTTGGGAAGAAACTGAAAACAGCACACAAAAATACTGGAATACTCTCATTAAAAACAGAGAGTTCTAGCCCTTAAGTCTAATTAATCAACATCCTCCCCTCACACACAGTCCCCGAGGATCCTGGCTAATATTTGCATGGCTGATATACACCTGGAACAGTCATGCTATGCTAAGCACTTACGTGTATTAGTTCATTTAGTCCTCAGAATATCCCATGGAGAAATCCTTACTACCCCTCAGAGTTGGATGAGTAACTAACAGAGCTCAGGAAGTTTCAGTAACATACTCAAGGTCAAAAGCAAGAGTGTGACGAAATCAGGGGTCAGACCCAAGGTATTTAGATTGCAAGGTGTATTTTTCACACCTTTCCGATACTGCCCATGTAGACATCTATCCTACCTCATGTAACCGTAAACTCTTCAAATATAGATAGGTATTTTATATATTACCAACAGAACTCCATATGTTACCATATACATATTCAAAGTTTGTAAAACTTCAAAGCTGAAAATGCTGATGTAGTATAAATTCATATCTGTATATGTCCAATGACAGGAAGTCACTCCAAGGTTTGTTAAAGAGGAATATCTAACATCCTAACAGTCCTTTATCATATGTGTAATAGCAAAGAAAATCTGCTGAGCTATTCAAATCAGAATAAACAAAAAGTAAACTTATAAAAAAGGACTTTGCTGTACCTGGAATTTGGGCAAGCTAAGTTGAAGGCAATCTAGTAAAGTTAAGATCTGGGCTCTGAAGGTAAGAAAGTCACATTCTAATCTTAGCTCTACCATTCACTTGCTGAGTGACCTTAGACAAGTTATTTAACCTCTGAACACCACTGTCTCTTATAAGGTGGAAGAGTAAATGAGTTAATGCAAACAACATGATTAGCAATGTTCTTAACACCTTCTGAGTTCCATATAACTAGCAGTTGTCATTCATCCTCCTTAGGAGATTGGAAAACCTTCCAACTCAACTCTCCACAGGACTTACAAGCAGTTCTAAAACTAAGAGTGCACTTCTACAAAACAAATTATGACTCTGCTATAGTTTAATCACTAGCTTATCAATAACTGTACCACCATTCAACTATGACAACTATTCTTACTTACCCTCTGGGAATAAGGTGTTCCAGGATACTCTCTAGCTTGGAACTGCAGCTGGCTATAATTTCCATTGGAAATTGAAGGAAGTCCTCTATAAGTATCAAAACCTAATAAACAGACAACTTACATAAAATTATGGGCAAAAATCATACTAAATGTTAAATGTCTAATTCTACATCATTTTAAAAGTTAAAGTGACCTGATAATGCCATCATTAGATTTATGTCTTCTTTAAGTAAACTCTAATATTGCTTCCACAGCAAAACATACATTTATGAAATATTGCTAACTTTGAATAAGCCCGGTTTAGAAATTTACTACGGCTGGAATGCAGGTGGAGGTTGGTAAAGGGTCCTGGTAGGGCAATGAGGTACTCAAGGTCTCTGTCTAGAGTATTTTTGCTAATACCAAGCAGCAACCAGAATACTTGGAACCATAACTAAAACTTAAGAGAACATTACTATTACAGTCTCAAACTCTATGTTCTTCTCTGTGGTGCATACACAGTCTGAAAGACAAGTAACTAGAAGATGGGCTCTGTCTAATTATGACATACTTTAAGCAGAGTGACGTCAATTAATTAAAGACAGACATTATTCACATATGAAAACCAAAACCCATCCTTTCAAAAAGAAGGTGGTCAACATTTCTACCTCAGTAAGTCACAGGATCAATCTTCTTTTCATACAGAAAGTTAATTCCTCTGTTATAGAGAACGGGTATATTAAAAATACTCTTATCCACAGATAGGGAATTCTCTACATTATAAATGGAATTACAAAAGGAAACAAGGTAAAAATGGTTTGAGTCAGTAAGTATACAGACAAAATAGACAAGCCAGTTCCAAAAGGACAAAATACTTAGTTCAGTACAATTAAGTTTTATTCAGAGCATACCTTTATAACCACCAGGGGACCGGTAGGAATTGGTTAGTAATCTTCCACCACGAGTACATCCTCTAACAGATCCCCGGCTATTGACAAACGGCTGTGTAGGTCTGGGAAATACATTCGTCTGTGCTGGGTAAAAGGCAAGGCCATTGCTTACTTGAATAGTTCCATCAGGATGATAATTTGCTGCTTAAGGAAATAGTTTTAGAGTCCAAGAGTTAAATGATAATAAAGGTTCAATACTCTTTCTACTCAGAAGGCAACATATACAAAAATGTTTAACACAATATTCTCCCTTTTACAATAAACAGGATAAAAAAATTATCCATATATAATTCACATATATATAATGGATAGTATTCAGCTTGAAAAAGGATGGAAATTTTGACAAAGGCTACAATATGGATTAACCCTGAAGACATTATGCTACGTGAAATAAGCCAGTTCCAAAAGGACAAATATTGTATGATACCGCTTATGTGAGGTCCCTAGAGTGGTCAAATTCAGAGTCAGAAAGTAGAATGGTGGTTGCCAGGGGCTGGAGGGAGAAAAGAGGGAATTAGTATTAAATGATTACAAAGTTTCACTGGGGAAGATAAGAAAGTTCTGGAGATGGATGGTGGTGGTAATTGCACAGTAATTTGGATGTACATAATGCCACAAAACTGTACAGTTAAAAATGATTAAAATGGTAATTTTCACATTATGTATATTTTACCACGATTTTTAAAAACAGGCTAAATATTCCAGATAAGGGAGTAAAAAAAATGAATTCTAATTAACACTATAATTGAAAAGGCATATAACAAAAATGTCTTTTATGTAAATCATCTGTCCTATCTTTCGACAGTACAGGTGAGAACAGAATCAGGTCATCTGTGGCTAGGTCCAGGGATTTACATTGACCACCTCTTCATCATTTGATTAACCAAGTACCTAGAATGCTCAATTCACTGGCTCAGGCTTAAGTTTTAGAAAACTCAATAGGGGTCTGAAATCTCAACACTAAAAATCTACAAGTGCTTCTTAAATTAAGAAGTACAAAATTGTCTATTCTGTCATGATTTAGAACAGCATGAAAGATCAAAATAGCCTCCCATCTCTAAGCAAACAGTACAATAAGCATATTAAGTTATATTTTCACATTAATATTCTATTACGCAAGGGAAGAAAAAAGGACAGATAACTGTGCTAAAAGGGTTAGCAGAATGGTTTTAAAACCTTTATACAAGCAGCTATATAGCACCTATATATATATCAATCACTGGCTATGGTAATCAAAGCCATTAGATTTAAAAATACAAGCGTACTTTAAGGCAAAATCAGTCATCTTAAGTTCTACCTTCACAAAAATTAAAATTAACAAGCAAACTTAACTGAAGAGAGGACAAGGCATGAGGTGTTTCTCAACACTTATGGACTGGGTGAAGAAATAATGTGTATTAATCAGGAAAAAACTTCTAAGTGTCATTACACATGTGCTTTCCACTCAACTGGCTGTCACATAAGTCTTCAAAATATCATACACAAAGGCCGGGCGCGGTGGCTCACGCCTGTAATCCTAGCACTCTGGGACGCCGAGGTGGGAGGATTGTTTGAGCTCAGGAGTTCGAGAGCAGCCTGAGCAAGAACGAGACCCTGTCTCCACTAAAAAATAGAAAGAAATTATCTGGACAACTAAAAATTTATATAGAAAATATTAGCCGGGCATGGTGGCGCATGCCTGTAGTCCCAACTACTCGGGAGGCTGAGGCAGGAGGATCACTTGAGCCCAGGAGTTTGAGGTTGCTGTGAGCTAGGCTGACACCATGGCACTCACTCTAGCCAGGGCAACAGAGTGAGACTGTCTCAAAAAAAAAAAAAAATATATATATATATCATATGCAAAGATCTTACCAGTCTCTTGAGAAAGGACAGTTTGTTCTACGTGAATAGCTGGCAGTTGGCACTGGGGTGGTGTTTGTGTACTTGCTGTAGTAAAACTTTGATTGTAGCCAGGTGAATAAGGGGATTCTTTTATTTCTTGTTCTTTTCGTGGAGGCAGAGGTGCATTAACATTAAATACCTTAAAAGACAAGGGTACACTGAGTCATGTGTGAAGTTTCATAGAAAATGCTTAAGGGTGGTATCTAGTAAAACTATACAATATTCGAAATTTTCTACTTGGTGGGCAAAGGAACGGAATAGACATTTCTCCAAAGAAGATAAATGGCCAAAAAGCACATAAAAACGTGCTCAACATCATTAGTCATAAGGGAAATGCAAATCTAAATCACAATGGGATACCATTTCATACCCATTAGGACAGCTATTATCAAAAAAATAGAAAATAAGTGTTGGCAAGGATGTGGACAAGTTGGAACCCTCTGCATTGTTGGTGGGAATGTAAAATGGTGCAGCCACTGTGGAAAACATGGTGGTTCCTCAAAAAGTTAAACACAGAATTACCATATAATCCACCAATTCCACTTCTGGGTATATACTCAAAAGAATTTAAAGCAGGGACTCAAAACGGGTATTTGTACAACCATGTTTATAGCAGCATTATACATAATAGCCAAAAAGTAGAAACAACCCAAATATCCATCAACAAATGAATGGATAAATAAAACCAGGTACATAAATAAAATGGAACATTATTCAGCCATTAAAAAATCAAATTCTGATACATGCTATAACAGGGATGAACCCTGAAAACATTATGCAAAGTACAATAAGCCAGATACAAAAGAACAAATATTATATGACTCTGCTTATATGAGGTACCTAGAACAGGCAAATGCACAGAGACACAAAGTAGAACAGAGGTTACCAGGGGCTGGGGGCTAGAGGTGGAGAAATAGGGAGTTATTGTTCAGTGGGTACACAGTTTCTGTTTGGGATAATGAAAATGTTCTAGAAATAGTGGTGACGGTTGTACATTATGAAAGTACTTAATGCCACTCAATTGTATATTTAAACATGGCTAAAATGGTAAATTTTGTGTTATGTGTATTTTGCCACAGTTAAAAAAACCAAAAACTTCTATTTGACTCCTGACAGAATTTATACTCAAGAACAAAAGTTAATCTTCCTGGTATTATGAGAATGATGATAATAAAAGGTATATAAAGGAAGAGGGTCCTTTTTCAAAAACTAAAAATGAATAAAAAATAACATGCCATGTACCGAATTTTTACCGTGTAGCAGGCAATGATCTGTCCCCTGACCACAGTTTATAGAAGAGCACTTCTCGTATGGTCCAGCTCCCTCATCCCGTTCCATTTTTTCTCCTAGCGCAGAGCACCTGATACATGTGTATGCGTCTCTCCAGCCCTCCCACTTCCATAATAAAATGCAAATTTCTTAAGCATACTTTTGTTTTTTCATAGCTACAACCCCAGTAACTAAGAGCAGTGCCTGGCTTCATAACCACCTCTTTAATAAATGAATGAGAGCCAACCTGAACTGGACAGGATTCGAACAGTGAGAGAAAGCAGATTGGTGTGAACAATAGGTATTGTGACAAGAATGTACAAGGCAAGCTCACAGGACTGGTCTGGCAGGTTATACCAGACTTCAAAAGGTACTGAGTGCCAAGCAAAGGACTCAATTTCACTCTGTAATAGATCGTCGCTTGATTTAAGAAAAAGAAAATGTAAAACTGTTGTGGCAATACTGTGCAGGATGGACTGATGGCAAAGAGGGAAAACAAGGAAACTAAGATATTCTGTCTAGAACTGAGATATTCTAAGTGATGAGGTTCGTGGATTCAGGTATCTGATCAGCAGCCTCTCTCCCTGCACTGGGCCTGCTGTCCGCTGCCCCTGCACCAGCCCTGCTCCGCCACCATCACTCTAAAGTACCTGGAATGGGACATTAAGCACCATCAGGAAGGATACTTGTTGGCTCACTAACGTTTGCTTTTAAATTCCCAAAGAACTATTTTATACTAGTCTGTATTTAAAGAATAAACATACAAATCTAGCTGTAATATTACCAAAAAAAAAAACCACCAAAAACTTTAAACTACAATGTATAGAAAAATACGTAATTTAAAACAACACACAATAGCCGGGCATGGTGGCTCACACCTGAATCCCAGCACTTTCAGGGACCAAGGTGGGAGGACTCTTGACGCCAGGAGTTTGAGATCAGCCTGGACAACAGAGCAAGACCCCATCTCTACAAATTAAAAAAAAAAAATTGCCAGGTGTGGTGGTATGTGCCTATAGTCCTAGCTAGTTGGGAGGCTGAGACAGGATCACTTGAGCCCAGGAATTTGAGGTTACAGTGGGCTACTATTAGGCTACTGCACTCTAGCCCAGGAGACAGAGTGAGACCCTGTCTTGAAAATTAAAAAAAAAAAAATACGCCACACAAACCAAAAACCAGCATGAGATAAGGATGAAATTAAACAAAAATTTCAACAATACTAGAACACCCAAGTATGAGTCCTCTATTTCAGGCTATTGATGTTACAGAACATCACTAGTATTGATATTAGTAATGGTTAGTATTAAGCTGTTGCTAGAAAATTATGTTTCATCCATACAGTTTGTGTGTTTAACAGGAGTCTCTCAGCTTTGCCTCCTAAAAACTTTCAAAGAAGGAATAATATTCTGATAAAACACCCTGCAAAATTCTAAAGGTTGTGGATTTAATACTCTTCTGCCACAAAATATTTTCATTGACCAAATGTAAATTCTACCAGCCCAAACAAAAGTTTTATAAAAGACAAAATTTTAACATAGTACCCAATATTTTATGTAAGAGAAACAATGGCTTTCAACAGGACTAATGAACTATGATCATCATTCACATTTCATACTCACTGTCTGCATGGCTTGAAAGGGCGCTGTGTTAATGGTTACTGAACTACTACTTGCTGGAGGTGACTGGAAGCCCTGGTCAGAGCCCTTTGACATGGGAGGATTTGGAGAAGCTAGTGAAGACAGTTGCTTGCTTGGGGGAATTGCTGCCTGGGGAGGAGAAATGCAGCATCAGCCAATCACCTGCCATATAACAAGCAGTTAACTTACACTAAACCCCAAACTGGCGTAAGTCAGCAAGTTCTTTAGGATGACATTTGGACACAGGAATGCAAAAGAATAGCTTTTGCTTACAATTTCAAATCTCAGTTGCTGAGGATGCACACCAGTGTTTGCTCTGCACAGCTTGCTGACCAAGTGAAAGAGTCTTACCAATAATCAGTCGAACAGATGAGGGGCTGAATTTTTTATGAGCACCTAGTCCTTTTCAAACCCTGAAATGGTATTTTCCAGTTAAGAATCCAATAGCATTCCAACTTTATACAATAGAATTGGGCTTAAGAAAAACCTTAGGTTAGTTGCTTAGTGTTAATTTTTTTCTATTTTAAAGACTTATTAGTGGATTTCTAAGTCAGCTGCCTAAAAAAGAAAACCAACTCTGATCTAATTTAAGTAATCCTTATCTAAGGAAATAAGTTTTTGACATAACAGATTATAAATCCAAAGGTTTAAAAAGACAACAAAAACCAATCTCAATGAGATTATAAAGCAGAAAGCTGTGAGTGACTTGGTAACAATTATTTCTTCCTTGTCTTAAAATGAAGAACCAAGTAATTGAAATTTAGACTAAGCACCACAAAAACTAAGATTATCTATTTTTTTATTATTCTCTAATGAATACATATTCTTGCATAATAGTTGTCCCCCAAAATAAAATGTAATAGTTGTTAAATTACCCCCCTAAAATTCATCCTACCCTATTAAGTCTACCTTAAGGATTTCCTCAAACTTAGCAAAAACTATAACTTAGAATCAAAAGCATAAACATAATACTGTCAAAATGCCTTTGACAATCAGCCAAAAAGAGATTATAACTCATTCCAACTCAGTTAGTGCTAATATTAACACTATAAAGCTATTGAGTCTTCAGTTATATGAATAAAAAATTTTTCTCCTAAGAAGTCCTTCAGTGTAAGTATAGTAAGAAACTTGACCTAATCCTACCTAAAAAACTTTCACTCTTTTGATATTAAAAATTGACATATTTATTGAATCAGGTAAGGCAATATTAAATCTATTTATATTATATGCCATAATAAAGTTAGCATATAAGTTCCAAGACCACTGCATCTATAAAAGCAATACATTAGTAAAGCATAACTGTTATATCATTCAACTGATCATGCCTGTAATTTGTAAAATAAGCTGGTTCTGCTACTCTTTAAGACAGAAAAGGAATTAAGACAATTGGTCTTTTATTACCTCAGGAGTCTCTGAGGTCATAAACTCTGTTTCAGATCCCGAAGAAGCCTGATCAGTAGTAACCAAGCAAGCATTTGAGCTACAAGTAACCGGAGAAGCAGCAGCCTAGACACAGGAAGACACAGAATATTGTAAAAGGTGTATTTTGTTCACTTTGTATTTCTTGGGCCTGGGGCTTCCTAAAATGTTACTCTTATTGAGCAAGCACCAAGCCAAATACTTTACACATACTAATATATTTAATCCTAACAATAATCCTGTGAGATAAGCACAACTATCTTCATTTTATTGACAAGCAGGCAGAGGCAAAGAAAGGTTAAATTATTTACCCAAGACCACACCAAAATTTAGTGGCAGAGCTGAGACTCAAACCCAAGCAGTCTGCTACACTGCTTTTCCAGGCCTGTTCACTACAACCACACATCTAATCCCATCTTCACTTATCAAGATTGTTGGCTCTAGAATCACAGGAAGATGAACTCCAGGCACATTTAACACTGCAGGCACAGCTCTGCCTGAGATCACAATAACTATGCTTTTATTCCAAGTGCTTTCAGTGGCTTAAAGAAGTAGGCTGGGCCAGGGATGGTGGCTCACGCCTGTAATCCTACACTCTGGGAGGCTGAGGTGGGAGGACTGCTTGAGCTCAGGAGTTCGAGATCAGCCTGAACAAGAGCGAGACCCCCCTCTCCGCTAAAAATAAAAAAACTAGTCGGGCATGGTGGTGCATGCCTGTAGTCCCAGCTACTCGGGAGGCTGAGGCAGGAGGATTGCTTGAGCCCAGGAATTTGAGGTTGCAGTGAGCTATGATGATGCCACTGTACTCTACCTAGGTGAGAGAGCGAGACTCTGTCTCCAAAAGAAAGAAAAAAGAAGTAGGTTGAAGTATAAATAGGAAGAATAAGCTCTACATAAATCAAAATGGCAGTAAAATTCTAAGGAAAAATCAAAGCTGATAGTATATATAAAATAAAAATTGGGAGCAAGCAAAGTAGGAACTAAGGGGGTGACGACTATAATATAACCAATAGAAGAGTGGCTAGGAAAGAATTCTATGGCATGATGGGTTTTAGACTATAACAGAGACACCCACAAAAATCTAGCAATAGCAAGGTTAAACATGTCAGTGAATCTACTCCTTTCAACTAAATGCTTCTATATGTTCTCAGAAGCCCAATAAAACAGGTGAATTGGAAAGTAAGGAGTGGTAACTTGACATTAGAGAAGTTACATTTCAGTGACCTTCTTGAAGGAGCCATCATGATATGCTACTTCTTGGGAAGCAGAGTGAGCATCAAGTTTCAAAAAGATCTTAGAGGAAAAAAAAAATTTGAAATTCTTTAGAACATTTTATATACCTAAATAGGAATAATTTAGATCCAACCAAAACATTAGAACTATTATGAGATTAGAGTGTTTCTAAAACTATATGCCTTTCTTCTGGCTTTCTCATTAAAATAATGAGACAATTGCCCAACAAACGTGGGACTGGCTTTTGTGGGGACATAACTAACTATTGCTAAGGAAAGATTCACAGATGCTAAGTTAAAGTAGCTTAGGCCACTTGATAGTTAATCTTTTAAAGACTTGAATTTAAGTTAAAAGGTTCACTTAACAAAAAATATAAAGACACATTCTTTACATTAGTATTTATTGAAAAGTCACAGTAGTTCTTACTTCTAAATTACTACTCTTTAAGTAGACCAGCTGGAGGTAATTTAAGTACTAGTGAGTAAACATGATGTTTGAAACCAGTGTTCCAAAAATGGATATGCATATTCACCCAGGGAGCTTAAGAACATAGATGCCTAGAAAACACTCTTAAAAATTCTACCCCAAGGCCGGGCACGGTGGTTCACGCCTGTAATCCTAGCACTCTGGGAGGCCAAGGCAGGCGGATTGTTTGAGCTCAGGAGTTCGGGACCAGCCTGAGCAAGAGCGAGACCCGTCTCTACCAAAAATAGAAAGAAATTAATTGGACGGCTAAAAATATATAGAAAAAATTAGCCAGGCATGGTGGTGCATGCCTGTAGTCCCAGCTACTCAGGAGGCTGAGGCAGAAGGATTGCTTGAGCCCTGGAGTTTGAGGTCGCTGTGAGCTAGGCTGATGCCATGGCACTCTAGCCCAGGCAAGAGAGTGAGACTCTGTCTCAAAAAAAAAAAAAAAAAAAAAAT